>JARSSU010038969.1:0-55996 GCA_029619165.1 Eurosta solidaginis
ACAGATGCTGCTTAGGAGTAGGCTCCGAACAATAAGCTACTTTTCGTATAACGCGACTACCCCCTTCTACACAACCCACTTTTTTCCTAATCTTTAGTTCACCCTCTTCCGTCTTTTTCGCTTCATCTCCATCTTCGTCTCATTCATCTTCTTTCTCAGTCTCCTTCTCTCTTTTCTCTTCTCTCAAGTTTTTTTTCTCCTTCTTCTTTATCTCTTCTTGCCAGTCCATAGGGCATGTATGATTTTGTTCCAGTATTTCCGAGTCTCAGACTCCAGTCCCAGAATCCCAGTCCTAGTTCGATTCCCAGTCCCAGCGTCTGTATATTGCGGCAAAAGCATCGTAATAATAATATAGGCAATTTATATACGAAATAAAAAACTTCAGGCAAATCGAATAGGAACGTATAGTAATAGGTATGTGGCATTATTCAGCTCTTGTCTTATTTCGGCTTCGCATCATATTTTATCAGTTTCGCCAGGTTATGCGACTAATCGAATACCACAATGAACTTTAGAACGCCCTCAACAACAGCTTCATTTGATATACATAAACAACACACACTCTAGGGTATCGGGTCCATGTTTTGGCCCTATTACCATACCCTAGCCACTCACCGGAGTCAAAAACTTACTCTGTTATAATAGCACACAAAAACATCTTCAATTTGATACCCATAATATAAAAACAAATTTAGGTGTATCCGGGTCCACGTTTTCGGGCTAATATCTCGAGACCCAAGCCTCCCAGTGTATAAAAATATCCTGTACTATAGCACCCATCAACAGCTTTCATTTGAAAATCATATTGTATAAAACACATTCTAGGGAAACCCGGGTCCACGTTTTGGGCTATCATCTCGAGACCCTAGCCTCCCAGTTTGGCCATTTCAAAATCAACTAACCATCATCTGTCCTTCTCATGTAATATCTTTCCTAAAAATTGCATGGCACTCTTTCTACCATCTTCGAGTTCTGGAGTGACAATCAAAATGTACACTTCTTTTATATATATAGATAGCGCAAGGCAATCCCACTCAGCCACTGGCAGAAAAACCTCGAGACCGTCTTGATTGCCGCTTGGATAGCCTAGAATGTGTTACATCCTAAACCGTTTGTAGGACTAGGTACCAGCCCATCCAACGCATCCCAGTCATAGCGAATCAGCTTGGAAACAACAACTACAGTGAGCGCGAAATTTAAACTTCCATTTTACATCAATCTCCTGACAGAAGCCCCACCACAACCTTGCTTGAAGATGTCTGTATAGGGGCAGTTTTCGGCACCACATTATACTGTCCAACCTGGAATGAAGTCGAAGTTGTTAACGTTGTGGCAGAGGCAGGGAGGGGATCCTGTATCAAGAAGCCTAATCAATGCCCGAACTTAAAGTCGACAGCAGAATATTCTTTATTGGTAGGCGTTGGTTGACTCTATACCCCGTCTAATTCTACATGACTGTGGTCATAAAGACTGATATTACAGACTTAATCTCCTTTTTCACTTAAATTATTCGACATTGGGTTTTATGGCTATTGTTGGATTTTAAGTCCAAAATTTCCCCTTTTTATTATCGCCAACTTTTTATGAATATCTAAACTAATAAGAAGCGAGAGGAATGCTTAGAATTCGATAGATTACCTTGCATGCCAAATTCAAAATCCTAGCTGATGAAAGCTATGTCAGTAGCATATAACTAGATATTGCATACTTTTAGGCGCGATTCGTGTTATTTTATATATTTCCCCTATGTTAATAGCTTTAGCTAACACTGCAATCTGCTGATATCGATCTCCTGAAAGACAGTGGGCATATTTACTATATATATATATTTAAGCTGCCAAAATTGAGGTTATGTTGCGAATAGAGTGGAAGGATCGGAGTGGAATGAAGAACACTAGGAAGAGCAGAGTTGCATTGGATTAATATAACTTCAATCATTGCATCAATATTAAAGATAAATTTAGAAAAAATATTAAATACTTGAGTATAAGCAACATTTTCTTTCAATTACTGCAACTAAGGTGTCCTAGATGCTATATATTCGAAAATTATAACATTTTATGCCTGTTAAAAATTTAACTTCAATTTCCCTAAGATTTCCGTAATATGCCATTAGTGATGTTTGTGTGTGTGTGCAAAATTTTGAGCGATCAGGTGTTGTTAGTTGCGCTACTTGGTAAAGTTTACAATGACAGTGGGGGCTCCGACTGATTCATAGAGTAATCTGATTCGCAAAACAATACTGAGGTAAGAATATAATTTACTGTACTTACTATACATGATCAGTACCTCCACAGCCGCCATCTAAAACGCTGATATATGATTTCAGACCCTTCTCAGCAAAACATATTGATCTTTATCTCCATTGGAGTCTTATAAGCTTCTTACCTTTGCTTGAAATCACCCAAAGTGTCCATAAATATATGTTAGTGCTGATGGAATATTTGTGCAGGAGGTGGCGTATTCGAACACCATTAATGTGTTCTTCATTCATAGATATACAAATCAACATCAATACTTATATGTATGTAAGTACATAATGTAGACAATTTATGATGCTTGTACGATTTATTACAACAAAAAGTCATGCGTAAATACGAAATCAATCATTACGTGAAATTTATCTTAAAGCACCTAAAGTATGGGAGATATATGGCAGCAAATGCTATCATAGTGTAAAACACATGTTCATGTACAGACACGCTGCCTGCAAATGGTACCTCAGAGGAACAATAGCTGATGTGTGTATGATAGAAGATAAGCATAGGACTACAATCCAAAAGATGGAATATTAATGTATATAGTGTAGGAAGATTTGCTTTGTTTTGGATAAGCCAAGGGGTGAAATAAATGTTCTGGTTATGTGCCCTGTTGGCAGTAAAACGTCAAAGTAGTTATAGAATGTACTGGTTGATAACTAGAATTTTTTAATGGCATCAAATAGCCCCAAAAAGGTGAACTTTTTATAAAGTTACCATTGCAAATTCGCACTCAGTGAATGAAAGCAACAGGATTTACACTCCTCAGAAAGCCTGGCTATACAATTGCTGCTACACAATTGAAGTGCAATCTGCATTCTGGTGATACCATGAATTTTGAAAGCTTTGCGAGGCTTGTGCTCCATAACAGAAAGGGATCAGCTTAATTTCAAGAGCCAACAAAAATCATGAGATTCAGATATAACGCTGGTCTTATTGCCCTTATAAACTTCCGGATTAAGCACGCGTCATGTCGTTATTCCGAATCTTAATAGTGGCAATGGCTAGTAGAGTAAAGCGGCTTCTTATATGCCCGCCCATCTGATACGATATCGGTATGAACACCTCTTGATATATTGCTATATTAAAAATCGTATTTTCTTCTCACTAATTGAAGAAGGAAGCTAGAATGTGTAAAAAATAGCGCGTTGAGGATTGCAGAATTCAGAGTCTTATACAACGAACTGTGATTCTCTGGCATACTTATAGGATCATGTATTTAGCTCAGATGCGGTATTCTCAGCACACTACGTTGTTTAAGGGACCTTGAGCATGGATGGGTTGTAATATCTCATAGCAGAAGAATAAATGAAGGTAATTTATTTCTTCAATGCTTGGTATTTAATAACTTTCGCACAAAACGCGTTTTAAATTTTCAACACTGTGAGTACTGTTCCGGCTGCAGTGTGCTGCTGTGTGGATGCCTCTGGGCGTATGAGTCAAACTAACTGAGTATATTAAAGTTGAAAGCAGGCATGCTTAACCAAACGAACGATATCATTGCGTTACCGATAATAACGTTAACTAAACGAAACAAAGTCATTCCTTTCGTTTATAACGTTAAGAACGTCCAAATTAACGCAAATTGATTTTGGTTCGTTTCTGCCATATCAAAAACGAAATCAAATCGTTTATGTTGATTATTAATTTAAACTATGCTGGCAAAGCTGATGATGGTGGAGTCATTAAAGGTGAAAGCATTATGCCATGCTGATTGAACTTTTCTCATGAATTTGACAGTACGAACATTTCTCAGAGTATTTTTGACATTACCACCAACGAATTACACAAACAAATTACATGGAGTTTGGTGTGTATGTCCGCTCGCTGTTTCACCTTACGAGCTTCACCATGGCTATAGCATTGCCAGCACAATTCAAATATAAAGTATCACGTTTCTGTTAACGTTTTTAACGTTAACGAAAGCTTTCGTTTCGGCTAAAAACGAGATACAATTTATCTTGATAATTTCTTTATCGATAATATTTCGAAGTGTTTCAACGGAAACGGTGGAAATTTTTTGCATAAACGATTAGCTAACGTTAAGGTGCATCCCTGTTTGAAGTATTAAAATATTAACAAGTAAAGGTGTCTAAGTTCTGGTGTAACCGAACAATATATACTAATGTTGAGCTTCAATTGTACATTTCATTTCAGATAAATTACTTTTCTACATAAAACGTGGCACCGCCCGTTTAAAAAAAAATGTCTCCCCATTTCTCTTACAGTAAACTTGATAAGTGAAATGTCTTTATGATTCAAAACTATTTTTGCTAAGTTATAGCTATTATTTCTAGTCTACGACCCTTTTAAACATCTTTTATTTAAAGTGGGCGTGGTCTTTAACCGATCTCGTTCATTTTTCAAGAAATATTTCTGCTTTAGGAAAAAATTTGTGTACTCAATTTCTATTACGATCCGTTCATTTTCTTCGAGCTATGGCTCCCGAAACATAGAAAATTGCTTAGTCATAAAAGGAGGGATGCACTCCCATTTTTTTTATACTCAGTTGAGCAGAGCTCACAGAGTATATTAAGTTTGATTGGATAACGGTTGGTTGTACATATATAAAGGAATCGAGATAGATATAGACTTCCATATATCAAAATAATCAGGATCGAAAAAAAATTTGATTGAGCCATGTCCGTCCGTCCGTCCGTCCGTCCGTCCGTTAACACGATAACTTGAGTAAATTTGAGGTATCTTGATGAAATTTGGTATGTAGGTTCCTGAGCACTCATCTCAGATCGCTATTTAAAATGAACGATATCGGACTATAACCACGCCCACTTTTTCGATATCGAAAATTTCGAAAAAACCGAAAAAGTGCGATAATTCATTACAAAAGACCGATAAAGCGACGAAACTTGGTAGATGAGTTGAACTTATGACGCAAAATATAAAATTAGTAAAATTTTGGACAATGGGCGTGGCACCGCCCACTTTTTAAAGAAGGTAATTTAAAAACTTTTGCAAGCTGTAATTTGGCAGTCGTTGAAGATATCATGATGAAATTTGGCAGGAACGTTACTCTTATTACTGTATGTACGCTTAATAAAAATTAGCAAAATCGGAGAAGGACCACGCCCACTTTTAAAAAAAAATTTTTTTAAAGTAAAATTTTAACAAAAAATTTAATATCTTTACAGTATATAAGTAAATTATGTCAAGATTCAACTCCAGTAATGATATGGTGCAACAAAATACAAAAAATAAAAGAAAATTTAAAAATGGGCGTGGCTCCGCCCTTTTTCATTTAATTTGTCTAGGATACTTTTAATGCCATAAATCGAACAAAAATTAACCAATCCTTTTGAAATTTGGTAGGGGCATAGATTTTATGGCGCTAACTGTTTTCTGTGAAAATGGGCGAAATCGGTTGATGCCACGCCCAGTTTTTATACACAGTCGTCCGTCTGTCCTTCCGCATGGCCGTTAACACGATAACTTGAGCAAAAAATCGATATATCTTTACTAAACTCAGTTCACGTACTTATCTGAACCCACTTTACCTTGGTATGAAAAATGAACGAAATCCGACTATGACCACGCCCACTTTTTCGATATCGAAAATTGCGAAAAATGAAAAAAAATGCCATAATTCTATACCAAATACGAAAAAAGGGATGAAACATGGTAAGGTAATTGGATTGTTTTATTGACGCGAAATATAACTTTAGAAAAAAACTTTATAAAATGGTTGTGACACCTACCATATTAAGTAGAAGAAAATGAAAAAGTTCTGCAGGGCGAAATAAAACACCCTTAAAATCTTGCCAGGTATTACATATATAAATAAATTAGCGGTATCCAACCGATAATGTTCTGGGTCACCCTAGTCCACATTTTGGTCGATATCTGGAAAACGCCTTCACATATACAACTACCACCACTCCCTTTTAAAAACTCTCATTAATACCTTTAATTTGATACCCATATCGTACAAACTCATTCTAGAGTCACCCCTGGTCCACCTTTATGGCGATATCTCGAAAAGGCGTCCACCTATAGAACTAAGCCCCACACCCTTTTAAAATACTCATTAACACCTTTCTTTGATACCCATATTGTACAAACAAATTCTAGGGTCACCCCTGCTCCACCTTTATGGCGATATCTCGAAACGGCGTCCACCTATGGAACTAAGGAATACTCCCTTTTAAAATACTCATTATCACCTTTCTTTTGATGCCCATATTGTACAAACAAATTCTAGGGTCACCCCTGGTCCACCTTTATGGCGATATCTCGAAAAGGCGACCACCTATAGAACTAAGCCACCACTCCCTTTTAAAACCCTCATTAATACCTTTCATTTGATACCCATATCGTACAAACACATTCTAGAGTCACCCCTGGTCCACCTTTGTGGCGATATCTCGAAAAGGTGTCCACCTATAGAACTAAGCCCCACTCCCTTTTAAAATACTCATTAACACCTTTCTTTTGATACCCATATTGTACAAACAAATTCTAGGGTCACCCCTGGTCCACCTTTATGGCGATATCTCGAAACGGCGTCCACCTATGGAACTAAGGATTACTCCCTTTTAAAATACTCATTAATACCTTTAATTTGATATCCATATCGTACAAACGCATTCTAGAGTCACCCCTGGTCCACATTTATGGCGATATTTCGAAAAGGCGACCACCTATAGAACTAAGGCCCACTCCCTTTTAAAATACTCATTAACACCATTTCGTTTGATGCCCATATTGTACAAACAAATTCTAGGGTCACCCCTGGTCCACCTTTATGGCGATATCTCGAAACGGCGTCCACCTATGGAACTAAGGATTACTCCCTTTTAAAATACTCATTAACACCTTTCGTTTGATACCCATATCGTACAAACGCATTCTAGAGTCACCCTGGTCCATCTTTATGGCGATATCTCGAAAAGGCGTCCATCTATAGAACTTAGGTCCACGCCCTTTTAAAATACTCATTAATACCTTTCATTTGATACCCATATCGTACAAACGCATTCTAGAGTCAACCCTGATCCACCTTTATGGCTATATCCCTAAATGGCGTCCACCTATAGAACTATGGCGCACTCCCTCATAAAATACTCTTTAATGCCTTTCATTTGATACACATGTCATACAAACACATTCCAGGGTTTCCCTCGGTTCATTTTCCTACATGGTTATTTTCCCTTATGTTGTCACCATAGCTCTCAACTGAGTATGTAATGTTCGGTTACACCCGAACTTAACCTTCCTTACTTGTTAATTTGAAGTTTTTCCTATTTATTGTTAAATCCACTTGGGAATGAAATACCATTGATACAAAGCTCTTTTTTGCAAAGGTATAGCTCATTTTATCCATCCACGACCCTTTTAAAAATCTTTTATATAAAAGTGGGCGTGGTCCTTAACCGATTTCGTTAATTTTTCTTCAAAGCATTTCTTATAGTAAAGGCATCCATCTGTGAATTTTGTTACATTTTGTTTTGATTTATGATTAATAATATTTGTAAAACTGATTTATAACAAGTGGACGGTACCACGCCCATTTTAAATAATTTTTTCAAATTTTTATTAAGAGTTTCAATATCAGTCCACATGTCAAATTTCCACATTGTAGGTGAATTATTTACTAAATTTTCAGGTGTTTTGTGTTTTCTAAATTGTTATATATATAAAAAGTGGGCGTGGTTATCATCCGATTTTCGCTCATTTTACCAATCTATTCTGGGTCCAGATAAGCTCGTGTACCAAATTTGGTGAAGATATATCAATACTTACTCAAGTTATCGTGTAACGGACGGACGGACGGACGGACGGACGGACGGACATGGCTCAATCAAATTTTTTTTCGATCCTGATTATTTTGATATATGGAAGTCTATATCTATCTCGATTCCTTTATATCTATACAACCAACCGTTATCCAATCAAAGTTAATATATTCTGTGTGCGCTGAGTATAAAAATCATTGCTTAAATATTAAAGATAAAAGATAAAAAATTTAGCTTAAAGATTTAAGATAAAAACTGAAACATAAAAGTATTAAAGATAAAGGATTACGAATTAATGATAAAATATTAAATTTAAAGATAGCACAATAATTTTTGTTTCTATCGGCCTATGATAAACATTCAAGGTTTGGTTCTACTTTTTATTCCTATTTCCTATTTGTACTTATATTCCAAAAACAAAGTATAATGTTTTCAATTATAGAAAAATTAAAAAATTACAATAATTATCATTAGAAAAAAAATTATGTTCTGGCCTTGAGCTGGAATCGAACCTTGATAGCAGAGAAATGTTTAAAAGAGAAAGATCAAAGACTAAATAAAGATAATTTGGGATTTAAAATTAATTATAAAGGATAAGCATTTAATTTAAAGATTAAAGACTTGAGAATAAAAATTATGGTTAAAAATTAAAAACTAAAAATTAAGATATTTAGATTAAACGCTAAACCTAAAGATTAAAGATCAAATTCTAAAAATGTAGTATTAACAAGTAAGGAAGGCTAAGTTCGGGTGTAACGAACATTACGTACTCAGTTGAGAGCCTTTGTTGACAAAATAATGGGAAAATAACCATGTAGGAAAATGAACCTAGGGTAGCTTTGGAATATGTTGTATGACATGTGTATCAAATGGAAGGTATTAAGGTATTTTAGGAGGTAGTGGACCAAAGTTCTATAGGTGGACGCCATTTAGGGATATCGCCATATAAGGTGGACCAGGGTGACTCTAGAATGTGTTTGTACGATATGGGTATCAAATTAAAGGTATTAATGAGGGTTTTAAAAAGGGAGTGCTGTAGTTGTATATGTGAAGGCGTTTTCCGGATATCGAACAAAATGTGGACCAGGGTGACCCAGAACATCATCTGTCGGATACCGCTAATTTATTTATACTAGTATCGCCTGTGGTTCGCAAATTCGACCAACTCTTATTTTTTTCAACTCAGTTCTATGCATCCAGTGTTGGGGGTAGTGAAATAATGCGTTAATAGCTAAGCAGTGAGCGGAAATATAGCAAACTGATCTAACTCAATTAAATTTTCATTAAGACATTGTAATTTTTATGTATTTTCCTAAATTTTCTACAAAATTTTCAAATGTAATTATAACATTTTGGTATGGAGCTCTTAAACAAAAATATAAAAAATATGTAAAATCTAAAGAAATGACATAGAATTAAGGTGAAATTACTTGACATTAAATTGAAAAATAGGTTTTTCCACACCACCCGGGAGGTTCCCGTTGGGGCGCTACCGAAGTTAGTTTTGTGTGCTCGGTCCCCAGTAGGCCTGTATCTCCCTTATACATATATCGCCCATTTAATCAATAGTGTCATAATTCAAAAACACGAACTTTTAGTTAAAAACTAAGAAATACAATGCTTAAGGATTTAGCGTATTTCACGCCACCCGTTAGGTATGCAATTGGCGCTTGGTGCAACTTGGACCTTTTCCGGGTTTTAATGTTATCATTGTGGAAATATGAAGATTCTAATATTCGGATATTTAATGTTGGGATTCCCATTGAGATCTATGTACGTATTAATTTGTAAACATTCATATTCATGAAATGGAGATGATATATATGACCATATCTACCATAAAAAATCGTCTGTGAGCGATATATACTAAGTATAGCAAAACAGAATAAATTAGAAAAAAAGAAAAAGAAACAAAAACATTGAAATTATTCACGACAACATATTTACTAAAATAAAATTGATTTCATAATTTTAAGCGACATAATCAAGTTAGGATTATGGGATCTAAGCATCCGATTAATGGGCATATAATCAAACAAAGTTAGCCTAATGCAATATTTCGACCTAAAATCGAAAACGTTTTTGGGTCGTTTTTTTTGTTCATTTAATATACAACGTGAAATTTTCCGATTCAATCAAGTTGCATTTAAATAATAATAAACTAGTTGAAATAAAAGATACTATAATAAAATAAAATAAGAAATATCAAAATAAATTACCATAAAAGACAATATACAAATTTTAATGTAATATCTTTGTATCAAATTTATTTATTTTTGTTCACTATAAGTCGTGCTATATCTAAAATGAACATAAAATCTGGAAATGCAAAAAACATTTGGGTCAATTTGCAATTAATGTTATAAATAAATAAATTTAGTGAGTTTGAACAAAAGTTGACTCATTATTTCTGATTTCATTTTTTTAAGCACCTAAACTGAAAAACAAAGAATCTGTTAAATAAAGACCTATGCTTTTACGTGTAAGTAAAATTTGTCCAAAAAAATAGGCCGGTTAAGTTATTACTTCTCTTTAAAGTTTTTTGTGCGCTAACAATTATTTAGAACAATTTTTAAGGATTCGGTACAAACCAATATAGGTAATTGGAAACAATGGGAAACAATATTTTATTTCAACAGAAAATGAGCGAAGCAGTAGTTCTCTCACCGTTTGGCGTGTACAAATATACACATATGTAGAGATGAAACATTCAGCAACGCAACAATTGAGAATTTGGAGCTATTACTCAGGGGGGTTTGTGAACATAATGCGCGCCTTGCACAGATTTTCGAATTTACAAAAAACTTTCTATTAATTATAAACAAATAGAGTAATATTCTTAACAAAAACAGGCCTATGCACTGCGTCTGATCAATACGAATCGATTCATATAACTTTTATATGATTTTACGTATGCTAAGTATGCGAAACAGCCTGTCAATTGATTGCATGGAAATTTTGTTAGCGTATTAACATATAGATATGTAATACTACGAGCAGTATTCCTGCCAAGATTTCAAGGGTTTTTTATTTCGCCTTGCAGAACTTTTTCATTTTCTTCTACTAATATGGTAGGTGTTACAAACCATTTTACAAAGTTTTTTCTAAAGTTATATTTTTACGTCAATAAACCAATCCAATTACAATGTTTCATCCCTTTTTTCCTATTTGGTATAGAATTATAGCATTTTTTTCATTGTTGTAATTTTCGATATAGAAAAAGTGGGCGTGGTCATAGTCGATTTCAGCATTTTATATACCAATACAAAGTGAGTTCAGATAAGTACGTGAACTAAGTTTAGTAAAGATATATCGATTTTTGCTCAAGTTATCGTGTTAATGGCCGAGCGGAAGCACAGACGGTCGACTGTGTATAAAAACTGGGCGTGGCTTCAACCCATTTTCACAGAAAAATGTTACCATCATAGAAGCTTTGCCCTTACAAATTTCATAAGGATTGGTATATTTATCCGATTTATGGCAATAAAAGTATTCTAGACAAATTAAATGAAAAAAGGGGAGCCACGCCCATTTTGAAAATTTTCTTTTGTTTTTGTATTTTGTTGCGCTACGTCATTACTGTAGTTAAATCTTAACATAATTTACTTATATAACGCAGAGATAATAAAATTTTTGTTAAATTTAACTTTAAAAAATTTTGTTTTTTAAAAGTGGGCGTGGTCGTTCTCTGATTTTTCTAGTTTTTATTAAGCATACATATAGTAACAGGAGTAACGTTCCTGCCAAATTTTATCATGATATCTCCAACGACTGCGAAATTACAGCGGGCGGCGCCACGCCCAATGTCCAAAATTTTACTAATTTTCTATTCTGCGTCATAAGTTCAACTCACCTACCAAGTTTCATCGCTTTATCCATCTTTGGTAATGAATTATCGCACTTTTTCGGTTTTCGAAATTTTCGATATCGAAAAGTGGCGTGGTTATAGTCCGATATCGTTCATTTTAATAGCGATCTGAGATGAGTGCTCAGGAACCTACATACTAATCATCAAGATACCTCAAATTTGCTCAAGTTATCGTGTTAACGGACGGACGGACGGATGGGGCGGACATAGATCAATCAAATTTTTTTTTCGATCCTGATGATTTGATATATGGAAGTCTTTATCTATCTCGATTCCTTTATACCTGTACAACCAACCGTTACCCAATCAAAGTTAATATACTCTGTGAGCTCTGCTCAACTAAGTATAAAAAAGTAATTATAAAAAGATTTAATCTAAAATTTTTATTTAATTGAAAAACCAAAATAAAAATTAGAATTACAAATAGCAAATTAAAAGTGAAAAATTAAAAATGGAAGTTGAAGATTGAAATTCGAAGTTAAGAATTAAGTGCAAAAATGGTATGAAATATCATACATTAAAAATAAAAACTAGAATGAAAACATCAAAAGATCAAAATTAAAAGTTGAAGATTGAAATTAAAGATTTAAGATAAAAAATAAAATTTTAGAATTTAAGAGTTAATATTAAAAAAACAAATATTTAACAAATATTTTTCAAAATTAAAATTAAAAATAAAAAACAGAACTAAAATATAAAAGGAAATTTTAAAAATTCCAATTAATTAAAAATTGAAAATCAAAAACTCTATATTTTACATTAAATGTTTGTAACCAAAAATTAAGAATTACAATTTAAAGTAATAAACAGATTATAAATACAATTTGGGGATGGAAATTTAAGGACTGAAAATTTAGTGAAAAACTTTAAATTAAATACTAAGGACTAACATTAAAATAGAAAATTTAAAATACAATTTAAAGTTTAATTAAAAATTCAAAGTCAAAAGTTAAAAATTGAAACATAAGAAAACACAAATTTAAAAATGAAGGTTTTAAAATTACCGTCAAATAAAAATATAAAACCAAATATTCAAAGGCGAGTCGACAACTAAATATTAAAAATTTGAAATTTAATATACATATAAAATTTAAAAATTAAAAAAACAAATACAATAAAACAAAAATTTCAAATGGAAATTATAAGTTAAAATTAATATTTTAAAACTGAAAGTTAAATATTAAAATTACAAATAAATACATAATTGAAAATTAAAGTAAAAAACAGATTTATTAAAGGTAAAAAAAATATCAAGAATTAAAAATAAAATTTTAAATTAGATTGAAATTTTTTTAAATAAGAGCCATCTACAAATATTGTAAAAAAACTAAAAACTTACCCTGCAATTTAGACATGTATGAGACATAAAATATGTTTTGATCGAAATATGTCAACAGAAATCTGACCTATCTATATGTTAAAAAACATCGCTTGTTTTGTAAAAAACATTAACATTTTAATTGGGGTTAGCTTTCCGAAAATAAAAATTTCAAATTGAAATTAAGAAATTATAAGTTAAAATTAATAGTTTAAAATTGAAAGTTAAATATCAAAATTACAAATTAAATAATTGAAAATTAAAGTCAAAAATTGTCAATATAAAATTAAATTAAAAGTGAAACAAAAAATTGAGGATTAAAAATAAAAATTTTAAATTAAAAAAATAAATATTGAAATTTTGTTAAGTAAAAGCCATCCACAAATATTGTAACTAAACTAAAAACTTTCTTTGCAATTTAGACACGTATGAGACATAATATTGCTGATCGAAATCTGTCAATAGAAATCTGATAGGGCATCTTCATGTTTAAAAACACCGTTTCTAAAAAAAATAACTTCTTAATTGGAGTGTAGCTTTCAAAGGTACTAGTTGTAAGGTGGTTTAGAACCAGTCGGCATGACTACATGGTTTTGTCTGCCAACTAATGCGTTGAGCTACACATAGCATCATCTCAATCAATAAATATTGTTAGACAATAGATATATGTACATACAAAAGTGCATATATATATATATTTTGTACAATAGCAGTGAGATCTCAATAATATTTTGCTCGAGAGTTTCGTATATTCATTCAAAATTTCTATTCAGTATGTAGTTTTTGCTGTTCTTTTCAAGTGCCTACTAAATTTCGAATATAAAGATGCGGCATATGGAGTTTACAATTTATAGCAGTTTAAGGACATAAAAATGTTAGAGTGTAAAAACAATAGAAAAATCTAAATTTCAAATTCATGTACATATAAACTTCAGGTACAAGGCGCTATAACCTGTGAGGAGTTTTTAGGCTGAGGTTCTTTTACAGATGCCTAGATGATTTACGCCAACTCCGACCGGAATCTGCAAGGGGAGACCCGATTAGAATAGCTTTCTTCGACGTAATTGAAACAAATTTTTCCCAATCTGATGTTGCTTTGCACGGCACTTTAAACCCAGGATCTTCGGTGTGGTAAGCTACCACCACAACATGGGGGCCAGATGCTGTATGCAAGAGAAAAAACAAGCTTGCAGCTACTACTAGAGACTGCAAAATTAAGACCCACCTCCTTTAAAAATTTTGCACGATTCTAGTAATCGTATACCTAATCGCCGATACCAATCAACCACAAAAAGCTGTGACCAGTTTGGACGAATATAATTGATAGCACGCTTTGTTAAGAATAATTTAAGCTTTCAAAATTAAAGTTTGGATGCTGAAAGATTAAACATTTACGAAATAAGTTTTTAGATTAAAGATAAGTAGTTTAAATTTAAATATTAAAGATTAAGGATGTATTATTAAAGATATAAGGATTAAAGATTTAAGACTAACAATTAATGAGGAAAGATTAAAGCTTGGATATTAAAGATTGACAATTAAATTTAAAAAATTGCGATTAAAGATAAAGGAATAAAAATGAAAAGTTAAATATAAAAGTATTATTATAAAAGATAAGATATTAAGAATTAAAGATTGAGGACTCAATATTAAAGATTAAAGACTAACAAATAAAGATTAAAAATTAAATGCTAAAGATACAGAATAAGAGATAAAAGATTAAATTTTAAAAATTAGATCGTAAAAAATACACTTCGAAATTAAAGATTGAACATTTAAAACTAAATAAAGACTAAAGAGTAAAGATGTAAGATTGAATATTATAGATTAACGAGTTGAGATTAAAGATTAAAGGTGAAAGGCTGAATACAAAAGAATAAAGACTAAATGACTCAGTTTGTTTTGTTGATTTTACGACAAGTTCGATAAATAAACGAAAATCGACACTATTATGGCACAACGCCGAAACCGGTTTGCCTCGAAACCAAATTTGACAAGGGATGACGGAAAATCGTTCCATTAAGATAAATATTAAATATTAAAGATAAAAGTTTAAAAATAAGAGAAACAAGTAAGAAAGGCTAAGTTCGGCTGTACCCGAACATTACATTCTCAGCTGAGAGCTTTGGAGACAAAATTAGGGAAAATCACCCTATAGTAAAATGAACCTAGGGTAACCCTGGAATGTGTTTGTATGACATGGGTATCAAATAGAAGGTATTAAAGAGTACTTTAAAAGGGAGTGGGCCATAGATCTATAGGTGGACGCCATTTCGGGATATCGCCATAAAGATGGACCAGGGGTAACTCTAGAATGCGTATTTTAAAAGGGAGTGGCCCTTAGTTGTATATGTGAAGGCGTCAATAAACCAATGCAATCACCATTTTTCATCCCTTTTTTCGTATTTGGTATAGAATTATGGTATTTTTTTTTAATTTTTCGAAATTTTCGATATCGAAAAAGTGGACGTTGTCATTGTACGGATTTCGGCCATTTTTTATACCAAGATAAAGTGAGTTCAGATAAGTACGTGAACTAAGTTTAGTAAAGATATATCGGTTTTTGCTCAAGTTATCATGTTAACGGCCGAGCGGAAAGACAGACCGTCGACTGTGTATAAAAACTGGGCGTGGATTCAACCGATTTCGCCCATTTTCACAGAAAATGTTATCATCATAGAAGCTTTGCCCATACCAAATTTCATAAGGATTGGTAAGTTTTTGCTCGATTTATGGCATTAAAAGTATTCTACATAAATTAAATGAAAAAGGGCGTAGCCACGCCATTACTGGAGTTGAATTTTGACATAATTTACTTATATACTGTAAAGATATTAAATTTTTTGTTAAAATTTGAATTTAAAAATTTTTTTTTAAAGTGGGCGTGTTTGCCATCCGATTTTGCTAATTTTTACACATATAGTAATAGGGGTAACGTTCCTGCGAAATTTCATCATGATATCTTCAACGACTGCCAAACTACAGCTTGCAAAACTTTGAAATTACCTTGTTTTAAAAGTGGGCGGTGCCACACCCATTGTCCAAAATTTTACTAATTTTCGATTCTGCGTCATAAATTCAACCCACCTACCGAGTTTTATCGCTTTATTCGACTTTGGTAATGAATTATCGCGCTTTTTCGATTTTTCGAAATTTTCGATATCGAAAAAGTGGGCGTGGTTATAGTCCGATATCGTTCATTTTAAACAGCGATCTGAGATGAGTGCGCAGGAACCTACATACAAAATTTCGTCAAGATACCTCAAAATTTACTCAAGTTATCGTGTTAACGGCATACGGACGGATGGACATGGCTCAATCAAATTTTTGTCGATACTGATGATTTTGATAGGAAGTCTATATCTATCTCGTTTCCTTTATACCTCTACAACCAACCGTTATCCAATCAAAGTAAATATACTCTGTGTGCTCAGCACGCTGAGTATAAGAACATTAAATACTAATGCTTCTGCAATTGATATGGATTTCGGTAGATTTTTACAAATTTTGCTCCAAACATATGAAATTGGTCATAATAGTACGTTATCTTGTAGACAATAAAAATATATTTTTTGAAAGATTTTTTTCTTCCCCTTAAGATTAAGATTTACCCCCGAAATCCCATTTGAAAATGGCGACACCGAAAACTTGAAGGCTTTGAAACCTTTAATGCGACTTCAGTGCAAATAAGAAACTTTATGGAAATATCTTGCATGGGAGCTGCTCTTTGCAATCTATGGCTAATGCGCATTCGAATTTTTGTATGGGTGTTCATATAAATATATATACATGCAAAGTGAGGACTCTGGCATTATTCATGCATTACTTTTGTATTGGAACGAATTAAAATAAAAGAAGAAAAACTACAAAGCCAACTCTGAAAATGCTCTCTCTTCATTGTCGATTGTTCAATATCCTTTTGCAGAAAAACCAAATGTAAAAGCCAGCATATAACTAGCTAGCATCCAAAAATCAAGATGAAAGAATAAGCAAAAAAATCAAAAAAAAATATTGGACCATGCCGCAATGTGCTGGCACTCTACACACGCTTGTGAAAACTCTGCATTGCTATAGCTTTGAATATGGCTAAATAATGAAGTGACGTTACTCCAATGGGCAATTAACTGGCAATTTATGACTTTGCTTGAAGGCTTGAAGAGAAAAACCAAAAAATTAATAAAAATGCATAACATTTGACTTACTAATGCATATGTGAATTCTAGTTATTATGCAGTGCAGAAAATATGACTATTTAAGTAAACGGCGCCTGAAAGTATGCATAAGAAATGAAATATTTCATTTATAGAGAAGAGGTTAAAAAACATTGAATATTAAAACAAGTCTTTACAATTAACACGAAATAACTTGAGTATAAATTATTGACTTTTATAGAGCATTTAAAGATTTGGAAAATTGTAAGATGTTAAGGCGAAACGTGAGCCTAAAAATATGTTCCCCCATAATCATAAAAAACGTTTAATAGTTTAAAACACTGTGGTGAAATAATCATGGAATTCAAGTGGTATGTGGCAGGCAAAGTCTTAGAGACCCTGTCAAAAAGAAGCTATCAAGGAACTTCAGGTATATATGAAAACGGAGACTCAACCCTATCTTGTATATCGCAACCTCAGCACTTACTGAGGTGCACATTCGCATATTGTTGTTGTATTAACGATAAAGACACTCCCCGAAGGCGTTGTTCGTGTGTTATCGATGTTGATGGTCCTTCGCTGGATACAGATCCGGTACGTTCTGGTAACAAATCACCATAAAGGTACTAGGCCGACCATCTCGGGGGCGATTAATATGACCACGTTGAACCTTCTAGGCCCTACCGCCCTCCCCACCCCTTAGTGATATGACGAACTTGGGGTCGCCAGAGCCTCGCCTGCTAAATATGTGAATGATACATTCATATTTGTAACAGGATTTCCCACGCGTAGGTGAGATTGACAATTGGGTTGCGAAAGCTTTGAAGCTATAAAGCTTTGTATTGCGCTTATCGACACCTTGAATGCCTGCACATTCGCATCCTCACTTAATTCGCATCTTACTCTTCTGATTGTGCCTAAATCTTGTGGGTCATAAAGAATTCTTCCAGGGACTGTCACCTTGGGGTTCTCACTTCTAAAATAAGACAGATTATGTGAAGCAGCTCTCATCCTGCCTTAATAGACATTGAAATCAAGTGCGCTGAGCATAGTAACTTTTCCTCCCGATTAGAGCATTGGCTCCTGAGCGAAACCTCTTAAAGGGTTAGAAGGAGCTCGCTGGAACGCACAATCATTGAGCTGTTTTCAGTTCTCTAACACCTTTGGCCCAACGTCTCACAACTTTGACCCAACGTCTCATGCCCCCCTTGCTTTAAATCTATCGATGTTGCTTTGTACTGCGCCCGTCGTATGGGAGTAGTTCTTAATCCTTCAGCCTGAGGACATCCTCAATTCTTTTATCCACTTACTCCTGTATGTCATATATTTTATCAAGAAATTTTAAAACTATTTTAAAGCATCTATAAATCACACTTGCATTCAATTGAAATAATTACTAGAAGTTGGCCTACTTTTAGGCTGCATTTAAATTTTTTGTCAAGTTTTTCATTGATTGCACAAATTCTACGTAACAGAGCATGTTTTTTATATAAATTAAATGATGATATACATATTAATTATAATTTTTTTTGTATACATATTAAGTAACATAGTTTACTTTCATGCATTCTCAACAAAAGTATTAAAAGCACCTTTCGTGATCGTTGAAATAGCAAAGCACGCTTACAAAATGCCTTGTGCCACTTTTTGTCACCCAATTACTCCATTTCATGCGGAGCAATATCAATTGACAACACAAAAACAAAGAAAACATAGTGAGCACACTTTCATTTACAGCATTTTAACGTGATATGCTTTACACTGATTTTTTATGAACTCTACTCCTGCAAAGGTTACACTTTTTCGCACATGTTGTGATTTTAAAATTTTTGTGACTTTTAAGGCACTTTTTATTAACGGTTATGAATGCATTTTTTCCCCCAACATTCCTTGCATTTTTGTGTCACGTGCATTCAGTTGAAATACCACGAAAAACCGTTACATCAACGTGAATATAGCAATGTGATTAACCACACTGTTTTAGCGCCTAAAGTTAGGCAATAGCTTTTGCCCAACTACTAAGCGCGCATATAACCAAATTGTAGCAATGTCAGGAAGTGTAGCGAGCACGAAAACTACAAATGCCATTAAAGCCGCGTTGAAAGCATGGATTTGTTTACTTTGGTGACATACAAAGTCTACTTTTTTTGTTTTGATCAATATTTTGTAATTTTTTTTTCTGTAAACATCACATTTAGCATAGAAACAAATGCAAACGTACACTAAAATGTTTGCTAAAAAACAGAAAAGAGTAGAATCTTTGCGGACAATCGATCGTACGGTGGATTTAAAAGCGTGCGATAGCTTTTCGGGATTCAGTGCTGCATTAGGAGAATTAAAAGAGCCTAAAAGTATGTTGAGTTATAGCGTTTTGTATTCCAACCAAAGTTTTTGGTAAACATTGACCAAAAAACTGTTCCGGGCTTCCACAAGTGCGCACTTGTTAACAAACAAAAAACGAGGTAGAGCTGAAATTAATACATTGCAGTAGTCGGACAGTTATACAGCTATAACATAGGGGGCTAAAGCTCTTTTCGGTGTTACTGCAATGGATCGGGCAACCAAAGTGTTACGCTGAAGGGCAGCATCGATTACCTAACTTAAGTTAACGTGGCAGGCCTCAAAACTTGTGGCATGTTTAAGTTGTCTTTTCAACCTTTCCGGCTCTTAAAAGTGTTTCTCGGTATAAGGCGCTGTCGTCCTTTAATTGATATATGTAATGACACCATATCTCAGTCTCGTAGGCTGAAGCTTTTTCATTTCTTTTTGTTTCCCACCCATTTTTTTCAAGCAGCCTATATTTAAATAACATTATTACTCAACCCAATGTGGGTAACGCTCAATTGAAATGGTTTTCATGTCTTCCTTCTCAATAAAAATCATTCAGGCGCAAAACGGATATCTGATAGGAAAGCTTTAAGCTCTAGATGAGAGTTGATTCCCTGTCGAAGTAGAAGCCACGGTATAAAAATAGGCTGACTCTCATTTAGTTCTACAATTTTGTGCGCCTAAAATAATACTATATGCATATTTAATTAAATATTTGTTGTCCAGTTTTAGGTACTAAGTCAAAATCAATCATTATTTGGTATACCACTTCCTCATTCAAGAACTCTGAGTAGAGTTCAAAACTTACAGTATGAGCTGAGAAGTCATATCATGCCTAAAACTATGTTTTTTGTTCATTAATACTGTTAATACTGCCACTCATAAGGTGCAAAATCTTTACCAATTCAGTCACTAGTATGTCGGTCGTGGCTCAAGACAGGGCCTTTGTTTGGATCCCTTCACCGACCATAGGTCGGTCCAATGCTGCGAGAGATGACGATATTTGAATAAGAAAAGGGAGCTTTGGGTACTACTTTCCTACATAATCTTCAGGGGAAGGCTGATCATTCTTCCTATCAGACTTCTTAAGCCTAGGAATCCTTAATCAGTAAAAGCCATTTACCGCTACCTCAGTAAGTTGGAATATTTAATGCACTCATGCTATTTGCTTCAGTTCCGGTAGAGCCTTGGTGGAGCTTTTTGTGTATCGCGGATCCGTCGTGGCTATGTCGATGATGCTTTAGGACTTTAGCAATTTGCAAGCTTTCTAGTTTTAAGTGAGTGTATCAAAGGTCATGCGTCAGTCACGCGTGGTGCCCTTGTTTATTACAGATAACAACGAAACCATTGAGATGCGACTATACCTTCTAGTGCGATAGCAAATTCGAGTGGGGAAATGAGTATGAAAATCACAAATCAGTAAACTTGGGAGGGTGCACTAACACGGAGAGTAGTTGAAGCCTCCTTCCAGAGCTGCCCTGTTTTGGGGGTCAAGCGAGGACAGAAGCGAGATGAATTCGTCATATTTCGTGAATAAATTGGCTTGTTTTCCAATTTGCATCATAGATGGAGTTTCAGTACCAGCTGCATTGGCTTTCGTTAAATACGCGATAATTTCTATCATAACATAAGCGGATTATGGACCCAGTTCTGTGCCACGCGAAGGTTTGTTGGTAAATCTGTTGGTCGATGTCGGCGAGGACAAAAGTCGCTGCGTGAACGCCTTGAAGAAAAAATATATTTGTAGTAGACGCCTGACAGCGAAGACCTCGACTTGCAAATAGCGAAGTTCCTCAAGCTACTTCTGTCCCACAACTAGATCCTCCTCCTCATCGGAATTGAACTGAACCTCGGTCGACCTTGGCGAGGACTGATAGCACTAAATGAAAAGTCAGCAGCCCACCTGTGTTCTCTCTATATATCAGTAGTCAGGGTTCTTTGAAGTGCGGATCAGCAAAAATAAGCAGCGATATGAAGAAAAAAGCTATTTGTTATATAATCCAAGCAGTTAAACCTCATTCAGCTCGGGGTGGCTCAATCCGTAGTTATTCCGCAGAATGATGAATCCGTCAGTGCTCCCTCACCTTTCCTTAGATATAAACTAGCTGCGTTTAGGTATAAGAATGAATTTAAAACTTTTTATAGATTTCCATTTTATGTTTTCACAACTAGTCTGGCCATCTAGACTCCTTTAATGAACAAGTAGTTTAAGTTCGTTCATCAGCATTTTCAATTTTCGACCATTTGCATATTGGCCAAGTTTATTTGTTGTTGCTTCGGCACCTCTGCCTCAGCTCGAAACTTTGACACAGTTTTCATTGTTTGCTTGCTTGCACTATTTGCTGTAATGGTTACGATTACAAAAGTGCAGTATTGTCTCTGGTACGTATGAGATATTTGGCACTCAAGCGCAAGTAGTAGAATTGAGTGGGGATTTTAGCGAGCCATCCAAGCCATTTCTTAGCTCTTACACTGATGAGCAATCAGCAACATTAGCCAGACCGAAACCCGCGAGGCGTACTAGTTGTTAGTTTTCGAGTTTAATGCCATGCTTAATGCCTCCTTAAACTGTATGTATGTATGTGTATGTAAGCTCGCCTGTGTGCAATGAGTAGCGTAAAAGTAATCAGAAATATACGAGGAAGACAAAAAACAAGAGACAATGCGGCGTTCCACTGTCACTGAGAAATTAAAGTTCGCTTGGTTGCTAAATTGAAATGTGGTGTGGTCGAGTCGTTTATTTGTAAACGTTCTATGTTTGTGTGCACGCTTTGGATGTCTACACACACACTTACACTTCAATTCATTCAACGTTCCCATTCAGTCAAATTAGAAACTCTGCACGCAATTGTTTGCCACAATTTCCTCTTTTATCTTTCACTTTCCTAGTTTTCGCACTCCCCGCTGCTTTGTCTTTTATTGCTTTCAGTTCTTGAATTTTACTCACACTACGTTGTCCTACTCATACTACTTCACTATATTGTTGCGTAAATTGGGCAACCATTAGTTGATAGTTGTTATTCCTAGCAATCGGGCGCATCCTTCTAATCATTCGGTTTTTTGTGTGTTTGCGTTGCATACTTTTGGGCTAATGAAAATGGTGTGAAATTGTAATTTGCGATCCAGTAGTATTCTGTTGATTTGTGACCCAATTTATGGTTAGTAATTTCTGGTATGCTCTAAATTAAGTCTGTTTTGGAGGCGCAAAATAATTATTCTGTATTCCTTGAAGAGATTAACAGTTTGGAATTTTGTATTAAACAAAATTAACTCAAACGCTCAAATACTATCTTAAGATACCCACATTTCTTTGTGACAATTAGGAGATTATCTGAAGTAGCGGGATGGGGTGGCATAAAATAAACCATCGGAAAAGCAAGCCTGTAATAAGAGGCGAAGCAAGCCTAAATCCCGTGCCTGGGATGCGCATTGTGCGCCTGGCCACGTCAAAAGCCCTACAATGCAAAAATCTTACAAAATCTTTTTTCAATGGCTAACATTTCAAGGACTACCTGCAGAAGAAACTACAGATGCCCGACAGATATTATTGGGGTTCAGGAAGCATAGCATACGCACAAGTCTGGGCATCTTAACAGACATCTGATTGAAAAGGCCCAGCCTCCTAGAGACATAAGGTGTCATCTTCACAAGAAATACGAACAAATCCGCCGAAGAAGAACTCAGCCGTTGGAACCAGATGAGCTTAAAGAGACCCAGCTTCATTTACGATGAGTTTTGCTAAGTCCTACGCCGATAAAATCCCGGCGAACCCTGTCGTAGAGTCCAATATACGACACTAGCAGTCGAGAAAATTAAACTTCCCACTCTGTCGCTTTTACTTATCCAGAATCAACACCAATGACACCAACAATCTTTTCAGTTGCAGTATGGAACGTAACCTTTAGGAATACGTGGCGTACCGGCGCATAAAGGAGTATTATATGGGAACACTATCGTGGGACGGAGAAGCACACAAGAGGCCGACGAAGAAGGAAACATGATACAGAACGTCGTGAGTATGACTAGCCTCAGACTACTGGCTGATAGGAATAGTGCACGAAAAAATTACAATTAACCAGGTGGATGACGTAAGATTGAAAGATTTGGACATGTTCCTTAGGAACTATAATGTTACCATGATAACCGAGGCACAAAGTGTGCTTACGTGCTCCCTCTACGCATGTTCATTTCTATATACGAGAGTGATGATGAAACCGAGAGCCTCAACCCTTACCTTTTTTTTTAAGGTTTGAAATGGATTTGGAATTCGAGAATAATAATGTTCACCTAATCGGCAGCCAACGTGCAGAGTGTGTTGATTTTCTGTGTGGATTTCTAGATAACAAAGCGGATAAGGAAAAACGATACCCTCTACTCATTCATCTTTATCACCATCTTAACCCTTTTCATTGATTTTATTCATTCAAAAATTTATATTTTGCCATCTTTTAAGTGCTGTATAGTATATTCTGACGAAATTGCTACCCTCTACATCTTTCTTTCACTCCACCTGTTGTTTATGGTTGTAGCGATAAAGAAACTCCCCAAAACCTTGGGTGTTGTTATCAATGTTGATGTTATTTTTCCGGATGCACATCCGGTACGTTCCGGTAACAAGCACCATTAAGGTACTACCCAGACTATCTCGTGAACGATTTGGTATGACCACATGAATATTTTAAGGCCATCATGCTCTACCACCCTAGATTCTTGAGGCACTTGAGGTCGCCAAAGCGTCGGTTGTTAAAGAAGCAGGATTCGCCCAGAGTAGCTGAATTGACAATTGGGTTAAAGAAGATATATATTTCGTCTCGAAACCCCTTGAAAGGGTTGCGCTACACAACCCCTTGAACAAATTTGGTACTTTAGTCGCCTCCTACGGAGGCATGCCTCCTAACCCGCTCCACCTGTTGTAGTTGTTGTTTAAACGACAAAGACACTCCCCGAAGAGTAACTTGGAGTCGCCAGAGCCTCGCCTGCCAAATATGTGTATGATACAGTCATATTTGTAACAGGATTCACCTCACGTAGGTGAGGCTGACAATTTGGTTGAGGAAGCTTTGAAGCTATAACGGGCTTATCAACCCCTTGAATGCTTCCATTTTAGACGCGGGAATATTTATTGCCGTGTTTTATATCCATCAATACTTACACATCAAAAATATACTGAAATTTATATTCCCAACTTTCTAAATTAACTCGCCTACATTCACGTTTGCGCCTAAATGTGCACCAACAAATCATAAAACATTTGTTAAATCGATTAACTTGTATATAGTTGGATGTTACACTATTACTACGGCTGCAGAAGACTCGCTCTTACACAGCCTTACAAATTCCCCACACGCATGCACGTAAAATAACAGCACACATTCATACACTTGAAATTTGATTTCAGTTCAAATCATTCCACAAAAGCGACAACCAGAGAAACATTCAAAAAACAAGTAAGGAAGGCTAATTTCGGGTGTAACCGAACATTACATACTCAGTTGAGAGCTATGGAGACAAAACAAGGGAAAATCACCATGTAGGAAAATGAACCTAGGGTAACCCTGGAATGTGTTTCTATGACATGTGTATCAAATGGAAGGTATTAAAGGGTATTTTAAGAGTGAGTGGGACATAGTTCTATGCGTGGACGCCATTTAAGGATATCGCCATAAAGGTGGACCAGGGGTGACTCTAGAATGATTTTGTACGATATGGGTATCAAATGAAAGGTGTTAATGAGTATTTTAAAAGGGCGTGGGCCTTAGTTCTATAGTGGACGCCTTTTCGAGATATCACCATAAAGGTGGACCAGGGATGACTCTAGAATTTGTTTGTACGATATGGGTATCAAATGAAAAGTGCTCATGAGTATTTTAAAAGGGCGTGGGCCTTAGTTCTATAGGTGGACGCCTTTTCGAGATATCACCATAAAGGTGGACCAGGGGTGGCTCTAGAATTTGTTTGTACGATATGGGTATCAAATGAAAGGTGCTAATTAGTATTTTAAAAGGGCGTGGGCCTTAGTTCTATAGGTGGACGCCTTTTCGAGATATCACCATAAAGGTGGACCAGGGGTGACTCTAGAATTTGTTTGTACGATATGGGTATCAAATGAAAGGCGCTAATTAGTATTTTAAAAGGGCGTGGGCCTTAGTTCTATAGTGGACGCCTTTTCGAGATATCACCATAAAGGTGGACAAGGGATGACTCTAGAATTTGTTTGTACGATATGGGTATCAAATGAAAAGTGCTCATGAGTATTTTAAAAGGGCGTGGGCCTTAGTTCTATAGGTGGACGCCTTTTCGAGATATCACCATAAAGGTAGACCAGGGGTGACTCTAGAATTTGTTTGTACGATATGGGTATCAAATGAAAAGTGTTAATGAGTTTTTTAAAAGGGCGTGGGCCTTAGTTCTATAGGTGGACGCCTTTTTGAGATATCGCCATAAATGTGGACCAGGGATGACTCTAGAATTTGTTTGTACGATATGGGTATCAAACGAAAGGTGTTATTGAGTTTTTTAAAAGAGCGTGGGCCTTAATTCTACAGGTGGACGCCTTTTTGAGATATCCCCATAAATGTGGACCAGGGGTGACTCTAGAATTTGTATGTATAATATGGGTATCAAATGAAGGTGTTAATGAGTATTTTAAAAGGGAGTGGGCCTTAGTTCTATAGGTGGACGCCTTTTCGAGATATCGCCATAAAGGTGGACCAGGGATGACCCAGACCATCATCTGTCGGGTACCGCTAATTTATTTATATATGTAATACCACGAACAGTATTCCTGCCAAGATTCCAAGGGCTTTTGATCTCGCCCTGCAGAACTTTTTCATTTTATTTTACTTAATATGGAAGGTGCCACACCCATTTTACAAAGTTTTTTTCTAAAGTTATATTTTGCGTCAATAAACCCATCCAATTACCATGTTTCATCCTTTTTTCGTATTTGGTATAGAATTATGGCATTTTTTTCATTTTTCGAAATTTCCGATGTCGAAAAAGTGGGCGTAGTTATAGTCCGATATCGTTCATTTTAAATGGCGATCTGAGATGAGTGCCCAGGAACCTACGTACCAAATTTCATCAAGATACCTCAAATTTACTCAAGTTATCGTATTAACGGACGGACGGGCGGACGGACATGGCTCAATCAAATTTTTTTCGATACTGATGATTTTTATATATGGAAGTCTATATCTATCTCGATTCCTTTATACCTGTACAACCAACCGTTATCCAATCAAAGTTAATATAATCTGTGAGCTCTGCTCAACTGAGTATAATAACCCCGAAAACCCAACAGAACATAACAGAGTTAGTAAAATACGCTAACAGTCCACTAAAATGAAATCGGGCGCTCGGCTATGGATAGTTCAGCAAAAACCGTTTTTAGGAATTCGGCCAGTAAAAGGTCACAAATCGCGTCCTACCCAACTTTAGCCACAGCTAAAGCAAATTAAATTAAATTAATTTTTGGCGAGTTGAGGCTATTTTTTAAACGGTTTTATTTATTTGTAATTTTTGTTGTAATTTTTTTACCAATTTAACATGGAACAATTTTTTAAATGAAAATGGCTAAAATTCCTGAGTAACCTGGCAACTATGGCAGCATAGCAAAGTCAGATTAACCTGAAGTGAAAGTGAAGGCGAAAATGCCAGCAAGCTACCACGCACTCGTTCGGCCAACCAAATGACAATGTGCTATTGTATTGTAGATTGTTGTTGTTCTGTTTCACTATTTTTATACGCAGCGTGGTTTGCACACAGAGTGTATTAACTTTGATTGGATAACGGTTGGTTGTACAGGTATAAAGGAATCGAGATAGATATAGAATTCCATATGTCAAAATCATCAGTATCGAAAAAAAATTGATTTAGCCATGTCCGTCCGTCCGTCCGTCTGTCCTTTAACACGATAACTTGAGTAAATTTTTAGGTATGTTGATAACATTTTGTACGTTGGTTCCTGGGCACTCACCTCAGATCGCTGTTTAAAATGAACGTATCGGACTACGCTAACTTTTTCGATATCGAAAATTTCGCAAAACCGAAAAAGAGCGATAATTCATTACCAACGACGGATAAAGCGATGAAACTTGGTAGGTGTGTTGACCTAATGCACCAAAATAGAAAACTAGTAAAATGTTGGGCAATGGGCGTGGCATCGTCCACTTTTGAAAGAAGGTAATTTAAAGTTTTGCAAGCTGTAATTTGGGAGTCGTTGAAGACATCATGATGAAATTTGGCAGGAACGTTACTCATATTGCTATATAGGCGCTAAATTAAAATTAGCAAAATGGATGAAGAACACGCCCACTTATTAAAAAAAAATTTTAAGTAAAATTTTAAGAAAAAATTGAATATCTTTATAGTATATAAGTAAATTATGTCAACATTCAACTCCAGTAATGATATGGTGTAACAAAATACAAAAATAAAGAAAGTTTCAAAATTGGCGTGGCTCTGCCCTTTTTCATTTAATTTGTCGAGAATACTTCAATGCCATAAGTTGAACAAAAATTGACCAATCCTTGGGAAATTTGGTAGGGGCATAGATTCTACGACGATAACTGTTTTCTGTGAAAATGGGCGAAATAGGTGGAAGCCACGCCCAGTTTTTATACACAGTCGACCGTCTGTCCTTCCGCTCGGCCTTTAACACGATAACTTTAGCTAAAATCGGCATATCTTTACTAAACTTAGTTCACGTACTTATCTGAACTCACTATATCTCGGTATAAAAAATGGCCGAAATCCGACTATGACCGCGCCCACTTTTTCGATATCGAAAATTACGAAAAATGAAAAAAATGCCATAATTCTATACCAAATACCAAAAATACCATTCATTTGATAGCCATATCGTACACACGAATTCCCGTGTCACCCCTGGTCCACCTTTAAGGCGATATCTCGAAAAGGCGTTCACCTATAGAACTAAGCCCCACTCCCTTTTAAAATACTCATTAACACCTTTCATTTGATACCCATATCGTGCAAACACATTCTAGAGTCACCCTAGGTTCATTTTCCTACATAGTGATTTTCCCTTATTTTGTCTCCAAATCTCTCAGCTGAGTATGTAATGTTCGGTTATACCAGAACTTAGCCTTGCTTACTTGTTTGTTTAACAATTTTGCAGATTTATCTCTTTTACATATTTCTGCTATGTGTTTTTTGTTGTTGTCTATACTAGTTGCAATGAATTGTGTGTTTTGAATGACGGATGTTCTAGTTTATAAATTTGGAGCCAATATTGTTTAGCTAAATTCGTTTTTTTTTCGAATATTTTTGTTGTATTTGTTCGAATTCAAGTGACGCGTATTCAGTTTGTGGGCTTCGAGGTTTAATTTAGATGCGCACAAAAGACAGCGTGCAAATGGTGAAAATTTCTATTAATCGAAATTGTTGTTGGTTGAGTGAGTTGATTGGTAGCGAATTGTGTTCATGATTTTTTAAAGTTTTAAAGAATTTAAGTTTAAATTTTTACTGAAAATTGTTTAACTAAAAAAGGTGGTAGATACAGGCTTGCTTCCCAAAAGTGTGGTGGCACCAAGTAAATGAAGTACCCAAGTCGAAACAAAACAAGTCAGCCTATCGAAGAGGGGAGAGAAGGTGGCTTCAAAATTTACGATGAAAAGGTGTGGGAGTATCACGCTGAAACATCTGATAGATCATGCTCAGGATCTAAATCGGTATGAAGCTGACGGTGGAAGGGCGAAGAAATGTCTAAACGCTGGTAGGTTAATATCGTAATCAACTTAGTCCCATAAAATCATTGACAGGCTAACAAGTACTCTTGAAACAAGTTTCCCTTGAGTTGGCTGTACAGGATTAGTGGAGATAACCATGTACTTATGTTTTGTTTACAGACTCCCATAAAGACCGACCTATATCCTCCCATGCTCTCATACCTGCGCATGAATAGATCACTATCATGCAGAGGTAATGACTTTAAGAGGAGAATATAAAAAAAAAGCTATTTAGAAAGAATTGCAAACCAAAAAATCTCCAGTCCCTGCGAAATCGAACACGGCCTATACTAGGTAGCAAACACATGCATAGCGCAAATCGCAGAGACAAACGGATGACTTAAATTAGAGTCTCAAAGCCCTGCATAACGCTTAATGAAGATATTAAGGATGAAATGCAGGGATGTGCATATAGCTGCACTCAGACAAAAAACCATGCTGAAGTACATAAAGGCCGGCATAACTCCCATGAAAAAGCATATAACTGTATTAGCTCTTTTAGAGCTTTAACAGAAAGAGGGCATCAAGCTATTCCGAAAAATCCGCCCAAGATGAGTTCGTATTCCTGCGCTCGATACTTGGGTACGAAAAATTAAAGTAACTAATCAAAATAAGCTTTCGCCTAGGAAGTCTTAGTTCAAGTTCCCCTCCCATAAGATTAAAGGCATAACGTTTTTTTAAATCGTTGTAGCCTGCTCCTATTTGACCTAGACCAACGATATTTCATATCTATTTCATATATAACGGGGCAAAAACAATTTTTGAATAGTAGGTAATGACAATTATGCTCCCTTTGTCTCCTCTTGGGATCCTTGGAAACAACGATAGGTCATATTTAGCAGTAATTTCAGGAACACTATCTTATCATTTTTTGATTGTTTTCAGGGCAATTTTGGAACTACTTTTATTTTTTTCTCCAGATTATTTCAATATTGCTGCACGCCTATATCGGAAGTACTATGGAGACATTTCGAAACTGTCTCCAGGAATATTCATATGTTTTCGGTACCACAGTAGAATAATTTCGCGTTAATTTAGGAACAACTTCTCCAGACGGAGATCGTTGAAGAATATTTGCGGTAAAGTTTTTAGAATTTTTTTTAACTTCGGGTCGACTAAGGCCTTGTCAGTAACAGCACATGTAGGAAGTGTGAACTGCAGCAGGCAACGGTTGAGCTCCGTATGATCGTCAAACAAATTCTGGTAACACAGTGAAGGCATTCATTCTATGTGAGGTTTTTATTGACCGGCTAAACCTAATCTAACCTTGGGTTGATTTAGGAATAATTTCAGGAATATTTCCGAAATTTCGGAATGATTTCGGGATTGTTTTCGGGACTATTTCGAGGTCACTTAAAGATGACTTTAAAGTTATTATTGGATCATTTTCGGGATAGCTTTTGTTATCATATGCGGACTATTTTACGACGTCAAAACTATCTTCTATATTGTTTTCTAAAATACAAGGCACTATACAGAATATTTTTTTTGGGATTATTTGGTTTCAGGATTATTTCGGGATCATTTACAAATGAGTTCGGAATAATGATTGGACTTTTATGAGGATTGCATTTACTAACATATCTGAACCCTTTCAGGACAATTTCATGTCGAAACTATTTTTGGGATTAGTTTTCGAAAGCATTCGGGAGACTATTTATTTTCGGGACTATCTAAGGATCAAAGATGACTTTGAAATAGTTATCAGATAATTTTGAAGTTGCTTTTGTTACCACATCTGGCCTGTTTCATGACCATTTCATGTCGCAACTATCTTCAAGATTGGTTTCGAAAACACTTGGATCCAGTCTTCGAGATTATTTGGGATCGTTTACGAGATATGTTGATATCACTTCATAACCATTTTGATATTTCTGCAGAGCTATTTGGCGATAATCCCGGAATTTCTTCGGAATGAATTCTGGACTACTTCTCACATACATCTTGATTGTTTGTGTGATCATTTGGAGTCTAATCTAAAAATATTTCTGGTCTGTTATATAAAAATTTCTAAACCATTTCGGCACTATCTAGGGAACGCTCGGGAAGGTTTTCAGGATAATTTCTCGATTATTTTAAACAATGAATTATTGTTCTCAGTGCGAGCTAATTATTTCCGAATCATTTCGGTATTGTTTTTGGGATGATATCGTTATTTCGAGATCACTTCCAAACTATCCCCATCATTTCGGTATTCTATTGGATATCATATCGGCACTATTTCAGGACCATTTGGATAATATTTTGAGGTAGTATTCGGATCATTTTCGGTATAATTTTTGGGGTCGGTTTCGATATATTTTGTTGACCTTTCTGGCTCATTTTGGGACTATCACCGTATTATCTCGGAACTATTTGCTTTATCATTGCGAGACTATCACAGAACAAGTTTTACATTGTTTGCGACATAGTTTATTTTTATTCTGTGTCGGAATAATTCTAAACTGTTTGCGTTATGTTTTTGTGACTATTTGGGAATCTCTTTTAGTATTGTTTCGAGTTGGTTCTCTGAGCTGTTTTGAAAGTTGTTCAAGATCATCGATCTTTCGTACTCATGTTGAAATGGAATCTCCAACATGTACTTTGCCCACCTTAAGAGCTTTTACCTTTTTGAAATATTTAATATACTCATTAAGTAAATTGTATTAGCATTGCAAATATTATTATTATTATTATTATTGATTTCGTTAATGTGAAAATGTACGTACTTATTTATATAAAAATTTTCAACGGGTTAATATAATAAATATTGATTACCTACTTTGTTGCTATGTACAACAATAGCATTATGCGATAGTAGATAATGTAAACATATTTTAATTGCTGCGCGTAATTCAGTGAATAATTACTTATGTTGATAATAAAAAAATGGAAAAATATGTAACCTATGCACGCTTAGGGATGTTATGAGCCCTTAGCTCCGTTTCGAAAATATCATCTTGCTATTGCAGATCGTATAGTTTGAAAACGAAATTTTAACAAAACATAAGAAACATTACTGTGTCTTCCAGTGTAAAAGGGGGGTTGAACAATTTAGAAAACATTAAAACCGACTATATTAGAAAAAATTCTTCGTCAGGGATACGCTCGATGGTCTTCCCAAACTAATTTGTTACTTGTCCCGTCACTTTAGTCGTGATACTTTGGTTAGTTAGGCCAGCAAACTAGTACTGGAGAACATAAGCCCGGCAGCCGTGGAATCGATAAGTAATTTAAATAAAAAATCTGATATCGAGAAGCTCACTTCACAGTGCACTATAAACATTGCATACCATTAGGCGTTACATGAATTGTGCAGCCTGCAGCAAATATATTTTAGGTAGTTGTTATACTTATAGAAATTTTCTGTTTAAAATATATTCTTGGTGAGCCAAATACAATCTGTGTACGGATTTTCTTCTTCACTAAAATTGCCAAGTTAATGCCTCCGCTATTTTGGGTAGTTCAAATTAAACAAAAAAGCTAAATAAATGTAAGGCGCAATAACCTCCGAAGAGATTTTAGCCCGAGCCTCGCTTCCAATTTGCGTCGTGCTCCTTTTCTTATTTTTCCTACAAATTGGCGAGAGGGGTCCTACTCCGAACTGTATCTGCAAGGCAGATAAGTTTTCACTGCGAGCTTTTCATGGGCAAAAAATACACCTGGACTGTTTGCCAAAAACTTCCAGGGGCGACCCCGCTTAGAAAAATTTTCTTCTAATTGAAAAACCCTTGTTTCTAAAACTTTGATGTTACTTTGCCCGGAGTGTGAACCCAGGATCTTCGGTGTGATAGGCGGAGCACGCTACGATCCCACCACGGCGGCCGCCGTAGTTCAAATAAGCGCACCAAAATTCGTTGTTTTATGATAAGTGGTGTCAGCTAGGATTTCCAAGGGTATACGACATTCCCTGTTTGACTATGACACGTAGCGGATTTCAGGTCTTCTCTTCTACCAACGTTGAATTTGATAAAAATCTCTTTATGGGTAGAAGCATAATCATTAATTTACATGAGATAGCCGAGTCAGTGTAACTGCCAAATTCCTATTCGCTCTTATGGCTAATCATAGAATATGCTAGTCTACCCACCGTCTGCGCAACGCACAAATCCATAAATCTCCCAACATTCTTCTTCTGAATATTTCAAAGGTCCCCGCATCTGATGCTCCCATCGCGTCCGCTCGGGCGCCATGTACTAGAAAGGGTGCCTAAGGAAAAATTTTGTTTATTCTGACAAGAGTATTATCATGATAAATATATCCGGGAGGAGCGGCAAATAGGTTCGATACCTTCTCTGAGCATGATACCGGCAAGCAGTCACTTGTAGTAGGGAAAATTGCAAGAAAAATGCAAATGAGCTCAGCTGAAATGACATTTGGAAACCTGATTGCTTCTGAACATCGTTTATATGGCGAGGCCGAAAATTCTGGGTATTTAAACAGACAACTTGATGTATTCTTGCATTCTAAGCAAATTAAGGCATATTTTTGTGAGTACTATGAAAAGATTATGCACTAAAAAAGTTAGCGGTCCAGTATGAAAACCCTCATCTACGCATGGTCGGTAATGGTCTTTGTTGAGGAATCTCAATACGAAATTCTAGAAGAAAAGCAAATCAAACTTCTCAAGAAGTCGTGCGTCAACTTTGATCTGGACATTATAACAAGGTGAACTCTTTCTTATCCAGACCAACACTGACATTCACAATGTATGTCCAGAATGTAATGTGTCCCATATACCAGAAATTTACTTAAGCTAGTTTCCTTGGACTGCTGTGAAAGGTTTTCGATGACAATTTGTAGTACGTCGGTTCTACCTCACATACTCCCCAGCATTCTTTTACAATTATACATATAGTTCCGGCGAGGCCTTCATCACTCCCCCCCTCCCCCGCACATTGCACTTCTACGACAACTTACTGTCTAGAATGATTCCGATATATTTTATGCACGGTTTCTTCTGCAAGGTCACTCCTCCTAGTTTAGGACTGGCCAAATTTGGGGACTTGTACCACTAATTTAAAGAGATCATAACCGTCTTCTCCATGTTGACAGTCAGCCCGATATTAGGTGTCCAGGTATGAGGATCCGGAAGCTCCCGATCCATCGAGAAGGCTATTTTTGGAGGCACAAACCAATTAACTTGTCGGCAAGAAAATCGGTAACGCACTCATATCATTTGTAATCGATAGCAAATTTATAAACTTTGATAATGCATCTATAACTCGTTTTTACCTCATCTATGACACACCTATGTTCAAGAAACCGATAACTAATCGATAACAAATGAAGAACACACCCAAAACTCGTCAACGATAACCCAATAACTCATCAACTTTCGTTTCTTTTATTCTCCTTTGCTTTCCTTTCTTTTTTCCCGTCCTGCCCCTTCCTTTCCTTTCCTTTCCTTCCTTTTCCGACACCGCAAGCAAAGATGTTTACACATCAAAGATCAATTGCTTTTTTAAGTACGGTCTAATGGACGCTAGTTCTACTTTTACTTTTGCTTCAGCGCCTAAATTTATACTTCTAATTGCTCACTTTATTACAAAGCATATCCCCAAATAATAGCAAGTTAACACCTTAGTCACGCGAAGATAATCTTTCTTGTAACACTTAGAGAAAGTCAAAAACAAAACACCCGAAAACAACTCAAATAAACAAGCCCAAACACATATACTTACAAACTTGTAACACATTTCCTTCACACCTCAGTAAACACGCCAAATAATCATAAAAATCAGTGCGTAATAAATTTAAGTTGCTAAATATTTATGCAGTACAAACCTGTAGGCCAACTTAGCTCGTAGTCATGTCTGCAGTCAACCAGCCAAGAAGCCAACAAACCAAACAGGTAAACAAATCTGCCTGGCAAAGTGAGCCAAGAATACGGGCGACAAAGCAAATCGCCTGCCAAGTTTTCTAATAGCAAATCCGTAAAAAAAACAAATAAATCGCAAAGTGGATTTGCTGAAACATGACTTTCGATTTAAGAGCTTGGCCTTAAGATAGCAAATTGCAATGTAGTGGAACCAACAGTGGCCAACCACAAAACGGCACTCATGTGGCAGACACAAACAACCGGCAATAATAAAAACATATACAGAAAGCAACAAGCAGGCAAAGAGTTGACGCAAAACAGCGAAACAGTCAGAAAGTCAGCGAGTCAGATTGGCGCAGTCAAGTTGACTGAACCAGACTAAGCGAAGAAATCAAAAAAAAACCAACTTGCTTTAACGGAAACAGGTCAAATAGGGCTGGCGTGTCAAGCAGAAACTTGCAAAATCCAACATAACAACAACAAAACAGTGAACTATGTTTAACAAACAAAACAACAACATATTCAATGAATACTTACGCCATATGTGGGCGTATGGAGCAAATATGAGGAAATTGTACCAGCGGGGCTATGAATGGCTCAAAGAACTGGACAACCAGTCAAAACATAAATAGTGTGCAAAATGAAAGTCAAGTCATGCAAAAAAAAATTGAAATGAATCGAATATATATAAGGAAATTTGTTAGGAAAACTGCCCAAATGACTGTGAGGCATAAAGTTTGTGCTAGAGGTACCAGAACTGCAAGGGCTTCAATATAGCGGCATTTTTTTTATAGGGCGCCTTAAGGTATACTATAAAAATGTATAGCAAAATTAGAAGCATGAACCCTTCTGTTACTTTAAGGGTTAAGGTCACGAAATGGCCAGCCCTATGATTTCTATGTATGTATATCGGCTTAAAGGTTTATAGTCTTAGATGCAGTTTTCAACATTTATAAATTGTATTGATTATTTTTAGGTGTATAGACAAATTTTAGGTTTATGTACATATATATTAGCTCTTAAGATACATGATATTTGTTATTATTATGCTCAATACAGTATTGTGTAATATTGTGGTTCACATACGTATTTCTTGTTGCTATTTGCAATGCTTATAGGTAAAAACTTTGATAATTTCTGATGGTAAGATTTTTGGTTTAATTGATTATATATTGGTATTCCTGCGATAGGGTGGACGTGGTATAAGATGCCGGCCTACCATACCTACGGTCCTTAGTTCAGTAATGGAAGAAAAAACATCAAAAAACTTTCAAAAACGTTCACCTCTTGGCATACCTTCCACTACTTAACCAGTTATCATTTGAAATCGGCATAGAAAACATAGGTCTCCATAAATCTTTAGGAAAAAAATATCCCCGCATCACTAATTGGAACGAAAAACTTCGTCTAAATGTTCTAAAAGATCTATGGTGCCCAATTGCCATCGTTTCTATTATTTTTTTTTCGATAATTTCTTTTTATACTCAGAACAGCAGCTCTGGTCAATGAATGACCTTAGGGGTGTGCCCACGTAAATTTGTTTATTATACGTTTTTGGAATAGCTAAATCTTCCGTTAAGGGCTTTTTAGAAGGAGTTTCACTTTATACGCAAAGTCATGAAAGGAAATTCGCAAACAAAGCAAAAGGTCACCAAATGACCTCAACATAACATAAGGGTTAAAAGCCTTTATTATTGGGAAATATATTTTATGAGAATCGGTGGACATATTCTGGCCGAACGTTTCTGTAAAATCTTCCCACACTCCTCTCTAACTTCCCATCAGTGTTGCCAGGTAATGCAGAAGCTAGATTGGCAAAAGGTTAGAAAAGGCTAAATTAGAAAAAAAAGAAGCTAAAAAAGGCCAGACAAAATTTTTTGGTTAATTCATTAAATTTTTTTTATATTTTAGTTTACACATTGTAAATAAAAACTTATAAACATAACTTAAGCATAACTTCCTGTTTCAAAACATATCAGGCACATTTTCTTTGACTAGCACATGGAATTACTTTAAATGATTGCATATGTGTATATACATAAAAAAATATTACAAACTAATTATTTATATAAAACTAGCAGACCCGGCAGACGTTGTTCTGCCCTAAAATTTGGCCTATCTGCATACATTTTAATAAGCTTTCGTGCTTTTCCGTCTAACTCTGCCCTACCCCTCTACACTTTTTCCTAATCTTTTCGCTCATCTCCATCTTCGTCTCATTCTATCTTTTCTCAGTCTCCCTCTCTCTTTTCTCTTCTTCAAGTTTTTCTCCTTCTTCTTCATCTCTTATTGCCAGTCCCAGAGGGTGGTATGTATTTGTTCCAGTCCCATTCCGAGTCTCAGTCCCAGTCCCACTCCGAGTCCCAGTCTCAGTCCAGTCTAGTCCTAATCCCAGTCCCAGTCCATCTCTATTATACTTCCCGGAAAAAAAAGCATCGTAAATACAATATAGGCAAATTTATATACGAAATTTCAGGCAAATCGAATAGGACGTATGCAAATAAGTATGTGGGTACATTAATTCATGTCTTTATTTCGGCTTCGTATGCATATTTTACAGTTTTGCCAGGTTGATGCGACTAAATCGAATATCACAATGAACTTCAGAGCTCTAAAGCAAAGCTTTCTTTTGATATCCATAATACACTTACATTCTAGCGGTATCACGGGTCCACGTGTTGGGCTATATCTCGAGACCCTATCCTCCCAGTTGTATGAAATTATCCTGTACTATAGCACTCATCAACAGCTTCATTTGATATCCATATTGTATAAACATATTTAGGGGTACTGGGTCACGTTTTTGATCTCAAGACCCTAGCACGTAGCGGAAAAAAAGGTAGACGTTGGCCGATTTTCATACCTACCCAATATGCTCACAAAATTTCATGAGAATCGGTTTTTAGCCGTATCGGAGGAGTTCGTGACAGAAGAATTTTATATATTAGATATTCCCCGTCTGAAGAATCAGAAGAATCTTGTCTGGGTATAAAGTTTGGCTATTTACCATAGAATGAGATCATCGGTAATTTCAAAGTCATTACAACATTTAGATAAGCGTTATGACGAGCATCCAATATTAAGCGGCGCATTAAGCATTTTAATTTTTAGTTTGTTCCTTAATTTAGTTTCAGAATTTTCATGCACTAAAAACTCTTCAACCCCGCGTTACTGAGTGGTAATACTAAAAAAACTAAATATGAATTCGACAAGTTCTAGGAGGTTCGTTTAATGCATTTTTATGTTGTCGGACTTCCGACCAAAATTCCATGGTGGAGGAGTGTACATTTTTCCATTGTTATAGTTATAAGTTTTCGCCACGTGCAGCTCTATTAATGCTATTTAACTTGAAGAAAACTAAACTTCTCTTTTTCAAAGTAAGAAAATACATGTGGCTTTGAAATTTTCAACGAATTTTCAGCAGAAAAAGAATTAATCTTTTGTAGAGAACTCATATTATTAGGTATTAGGTGTTCACAGGAAACTATTGAAATTATTTTATTTTAGAAATTTTTAAAAATACATTCGGAGTAAGAAAGGCTAGAAAAAAGTTACGAAGCTAAAACACAAAATTTCGAGGCTAAGGCAGCTAAATCTAGCCTCGAAAAAGCTAACCTGGCAACACTGCTTCATCTATTACTTTCTTAGACACATAATCTTTCGTTCTTCTTTTCACACCTCGCATCGATTATCATTTTCCTTCTCTTTTTCCCTTCTGCCTCTCAAACTCTCGAACTCGTATTCTCATTATTGTACGCTTTCGCTACTTGTCCTATCTTTCTCTTGCAACTTATATATCTTTCCTCCCGTTTCTACATCTGCACGTACTACTCCGCTTCCTCTCTATGATCTCTGTATTAGCACATGCTCATTTCGGCAACACTCCCCAAGCATTCAGGGAGTATTTTGAATATTTAAGCAAACACAACAACATCCGTTTAGAGCAGGGCTCTTCAAAATTGAAAGTGCGCCTGTATTAGTGAGAGTGTAATCATCGCGATATCGTGCGTAATTAATAATTATTCATACATATTTAGATACCGATCAGCCGATACCCATCACCGATGTTGCTGCGCCAAGTGCCAAGCAGCGACTAACTCAATTAACGACGACAGAGCGAATCATATGCATGTGAATTGAGAGGGCACAATTGTGCATATGAAATGAAGAGCCCGGTTTTAGAGCGAGAAAAATAGGCAGTGGTTAGATTTAAGAGAAAGCTCACCTGTCCCGACGATGCAGATTAAAATTTAGACACTGGCTGGAGAATTTTCGGGAAGCTATGACATGTTTCTGCCTCTCGTACAAGGGCATACATAGTATCGATCCGACAGTCTCTCGAAAAACAGGCAGCAGATGGTATATAAGTGGTTAAGATTTCAAGATTGGAATCGCCTGGCCGCCTAACCTTCAAAGGTATTGACCTTGTGCGATTTCGAGGACAAATAGCTTAGAATGCAATGTATGACGCTTTGAAGATAAACAGTTTTAAATCAAATCAATTTGGGTGTCTGTTCGCTGTGAATCAAACGTTTCGAACACGATTTAAGTGAAGCCATTTTACCACATCAGATTCATGTGATTGAAGCAAATAAGAAAGTGTGATAGAATCAAGGAAGGTATATTCCAGGGACGGAAATTATTTGTTTTCGGAGTTGAGAAAGACCTAGGTGACAATGTTTGAGTCACAGGAATCCCTATAGTATATCATGTCGAATCATGCATCGTTTTTATTTTTCGAAACTTTTCCATAAAAGTTCCACATAGAAAAGTAATATTTGTATTTTTATTTTTTGAGTCCGATAGAACTAGTTAAACTCGGACTTTTAAAAATAAAAGTCCGGAAATAAAAGTTAATCGGATATTTATTTTTGAAGGCAAATCCAGACTTTTAGGATTGATAAAAAAACGGCTGTCCGAATTAAAATTTTTTAGAAATAAATAAAATAACAGTTAAACCGGCTTTTATTTTGGCCTTCAAAATAAAAGTCCGGATTGATAACAAATAAACGGTTTATCCGAATTAAAAAATTTTTTTATGAAAATGTAAGGCTAAGGAGAACGCGAGAGCATATTAAAAAGTAGATAAAAAGTTAGGAGCGGTGAGGAAGACGTTGTTAAGAGAGGAGTGTAAGATATACACAAAATGGAAAGTGAAGTAGATAAAACGAAAGAAGAGGGATCAGGATCAGAGAGGAGGACAGAACGGGAGAATGGATGCGGGGAACGATAACGGGAGAACTAGAAATTACACCTAACACAGTCTGCCATATTTGAATAAATGATATAAGAAGAAATAAAATATGACGCAACTTGCGTTTACGGCAATTCCTAAGCTTTGTCCTCCCTTACAAACCAGCAAAGAGGAAATAGAACTTAGGCCTTTCGATTAGAGGTTTTATGGTTTGCTGGGTATTTAAGGTTCAGTTTCAGTCAAACTTATCGCAAAGCACATCTTTTAAGCTAAAGAGATCCTTTATCCCCTAGCGCTTACGACGGTCAATTGAATTTAAACTTTAAACTACATTAATCTGCTCTAATTTCAGCTCATTGCATCTAAAGCTTCATTTTACGCCATTCATGAACTCAGCAAATATTATAAAACTACAAATTCTATACACTAATAACAAATTTTATGGTTGCAATCAGTTAGCAAATGATTCAGTTGATTGCCAAAGTTTGATTGCAAGCGAATTGTTATTGTTATTTGCATTGTTGGTGTTGTGAAACATACACAGTCATACATAAATGTGTGTACAAATATATAGTACAGCACAATGTATGTACATTCATATATTTTTGGATACAAAACCAATTCAATTAGTTTTTCTTCTTTTTGGATGAAATAACGAAACTTCGAAATTAAAGTTGTAGTATAAGTAAATGAAATTTTAAATTGTTGGCAGAATAAGTAAATATGTACTGCAGCGGATATGTGTTATTGAAAAAACATATGAAGCATACTAACAGGCGTTCCAACACTTTTTTAACATCCCTGCGAAGCAACGCTACCCGCTTTTGTCCATTTTTACCTAGAATTCCAACACCATCTCATTTGTTTCTAAAAAATACTAACACCAGCGCACAGTTATGTGATATTTTCCTATTTTCATTATTAAATAAATCTCGAAGTAACTAAGATAGCTGTCACTAATAAACACAAAGTTTTCATAATTTTACCTAAAACAATTATTTTCTGTAAAAATTGCGTTATTCGTACGAAATATTCTTTTAATGGTTTTGAAATAAGTTTTTTTTAATAATACCTCTATTTCCTTTGGTTTTGCATTTCATTTACTTTCTTCATAGCATTTCACTTCGTTTTATTCTTCTTAACATCGTTTTGTTTCATTTCATTTGATATCACTTTCTTTAACTGATAAATTTCATTTCATTTTTTTTCTATTTCAATTCATTTCAAATAGTTTATATTTTTTCGTTTCATTTCCTATTATTCCCTTTAATTTTCATTCAATTGCATTTTTTTCAATTTCTATTTGGTTTTAAATCATTTCATTCCATTTCCTTTCATTTCGTTTCATTTCAATGAATTGTTTTATTTCAATTCATTCCATCCATTTTATTTCATGCCATTTGTACTTAATTTAGTTTTATTTTGTTTAATTTTTCTTAACTTTATTTTTTATTTCAGCCTATTTTAATTAAGTTTTTTAATTAGCTTTCTTTTGTTCACATTTTTTTTAATTCATTTTTCATTTTGTTTAATGTATTTTTTTATATAACTTTCTTTTACTTATTTTTTGTGTATTGTTTATTTATTATTAACTTTTTTTGGTTTTTTTCTATTAATGTTTAACAATTTTGTTGTTATATCGGCCTACTGATTTTAGATCGCGAGTTCGAATCGAGCTCAAGGCCTAACAATAATTTGTTTTATCATTATTATTGCTATGATAAATTTTTCTTAATTGAAAAAATTTTTAAATTAGAATAGATGAAAGAAAAAATTTTTTAGACAACTGCCAAAGCTCGTTGTATAGATCCATTTCGGGAACTGCTAAATTCCTTCATCGGCAACGTTTAGGCGCCGCTGCTATAACCATTCAGCCATCGCAGCGGTTTTTTGTTTGTCTTCATTAATCCTACTTCTATTCTGGTTCGTGCCAATTGATATTCACAACACTGCGACATCTGTTGCAGAATAGATGTGAAAATTGGACTTGTTTGATGGCAATGCTGCATAGTGTCATATTTTATTGACACTTTTTTCCCCGTGCTCTGGGATGTATTAACAATTTTTGTTGTTATATCGGCCTACTGATTTTAAGATCGCGGGTTCGAATCGAGCTCAAGGTCCTAACAATAATTTTTTATCATTATTATTGTTATATAATTTTTTCTTAATTGAAAAAATTTTTAAATTAGAATAGAAGAAAGAAAACATTTTTTTAGACAACTGCCAAAGCTAATGATAAAAAATTATAAAAAAGTATTGTTAGGCCTTGAGCTCGATTCGAACCCGCGATCTTAAATAACTTATTTTATTTTAATTAATTTTTATTTAATAGTATTCTTTATTTATATGATTTTTTTTATAATTTTCTTTTTTTTAGTTTTATTCTTCTATTTTAATTATTTATTTAATTTATTACATTTTTATTTCAATTCTTTTTTATTAACTTTCCTTTATTTTAATTTATATTATTTTATTAAATTTTTTATTTTATTTTATTTCATTTTATTTTATTTTGTCTTATTTCGTTTTATTTTATTTGCTTAATTTATTTTATTAGTTTTCTTTTGTTCACATCTTATTTATTTTAATTCAATTTATTGTATTTCATTTTGTTTACCTTATTTTGTTTTTTTTATTTATTTTATTTCATTTTATTTGAATTTTTGTTTTTTCTTATTAACTTTATTTTATTTTAGGTAATTTTTATTTAAATGTTATTGTTTTTAGAATTTTCTGTTATGCAGTTTTATTCTTCTATTTTACTTATTTATTTAAATTTTAATTTATTTATTTCGGTTCTTTTTTATTAACTTCGCTAGTTAATTTATAATTTTTTTTAATTTATTTTGTTTCATTTTTTTATTTTATTTTATTTTTTATTTTATTTTGTTTATTTCGATTTATTTTATTTGCCTAATTAGCTTGTTCTAATTTTTATTTTTTTTAAATTATTTTATCTTATTTATTTAAATTAATTTAATTTTATTTTATTTTATATTGTTTTGTTCTGCATTTTTTATTTTATTTTATTTTATTTTTATTTTATTTGAATTTATTATATGTAACTTAATTAAATTTATTTTGTTTTAATTTTTTCGTTAGAAATGTAAGTTATATTGAATTTATATAAAATTTTAAGATAAAAAATTTTTCAAAATTTTGAAATTTTGATTGGTAGGTTTTGTAAATAAAAAAAAATATAAAAAATTTAAACATTTTTGGGAACTCTTAGAGCATTTTGAATTTTTGTGTATTTTCGAAAAATATTCAAAGCTGTTATTTTCACCTTAAAGTATGCAGCAGTCGCAAACTGACAGCTCACACGTCCATGAAAAATCCCATTTCACCATGGCTCGCCTCGCCGAACAGAACGACCCAATTTTTTATCCGATTTTTTCGGTAGAGCGGTCATATTTTTTGTCCACACATGTTTGGCAGTGATGTATCAATGTATCATGAATTGAATGCATTTGAGTTAAATTGTTTTAGAAAGAGAGCGAGGAAATTTAATTTGTTTTTATTGTTCTATGCATTAATTTAGTTTGATTTGATTCCATTGCAAATATAAAAAAAAATAGACACATAAAATGCACGCACATACACACATGTACAAAACAATCATTTACCTTGTTGTTATTGAACAAATTTCATCAAAACTTGCTTTTATATGAATTCTGCACATGCCATAAATGTACCTTATTATGCACAATCGATGCTTATAAAGCAAACACACACACGCACCCATACATATATATACATTGCATACATTTAGGGCATTCAAACTAAGCAAAGTTATGCATTTTATTTGCAATAGCAATGGCAATGAACTTTTTGCATATATCCATTTGGCAAATACATATTTCAATTTCTATCAATTCTTGTTGTTTTATTGCCATAAATTGAAGTTTAATTTGGCGTAACATGTCAGAGCAGTTTGTCTGTTTATCTGCTGGGGCGGCTATATTTTGCTAATGCACTCAAATGTATGAGCGTGGCGTTTTTGTTGAGCTGGATTTTGATTTTGTTTTCAATATTCATTAAATGTTGTTGTTTTCTTGATCTTGTATTGCCTGTTTCTTTTACTTCATTGTTTACTTCACTTCCAATTTTTAATTTTTTTTTGTTTGAAGGGAACCTACAAAATCTCGATTTGTTAATGAATAATTAAGAATAAGGGTACTCGTAAAATGCGATCTGCATACGATTTTAATTATAATATTTCAAAATGACATAGACCTGTTAGCTTAATGTTAAGACTGACGACATAAATAAATCAAATATTTTTTGGGCCTGTACTTTTTTGAAGCGGGGTACTGTTTCATAACCGTGCACTTTTTCAGAAGCGGGTACTTTTAAAAAACAGGCACTGTAAAAGGGAGGACTTTTTTGGAACCGGGTGTTTTTAGACAGGATGAATTATCGATCCGGCACGTTTTTAGAATTGTTTGCTTTTTTAGCGCCAGGTACTTGAGAAACAAGTGCTTTTTGGAACTGGAAACTTTCTGCACCGGGTACTTTTTCAAAGACGGACAAGAACTCGGCGAACTAGCCCACTTAGAGTGGTGGGATAGCTAACAGCAATAAGCTTCTAGCTCTTAGTCCACCGTTGTGTGTGGTAGTGCGCTTCACCTACTACACCGACGATCGTGGCTTCAAGCCCCGAGCAAGGCAACATCAAAAATTCGAAACAAGCTTATTCAATTATTTCTCTTCCATTCTATTCCATTTATACTTCCTCTTCTCGTCCCCCTTTCTCCTTTCCAACCTCACTTCAATTTTCACTTTCCATATAACTCATCTTCCTCCACTCTCACTCCGATTGCTAATGCCTATTCCTCTCCCACTTCCTCTCGCACTCGCACTCCCACTCTTACTCCCATCGCTCCTCCATTTCTCATACCTGCACACTAACTCCCAGTCCTATTCTCACACTCACGCCCGCTTCCTCTCCCACTCTTAATCCTCTTCCACTTCTGCTAACACTAATAATCACAATCTCATTCCAAATCTAACTCCAAACTACAGTCCTCCTATAACATCACCCACCACTCACTCTCACCTCCAGTCCCTCTACCTCTCCAACAGCCAAACTCACAACATTTACTATCTACCTTGCAAGGTGCGCCATCTAGTTGAACTTTCTCGGGTTCTAACCCATGTCCTAGTGAAAGCCTATATCTAACCGCAAAATTGCTTAAAAATCGACACTAAATGTTTTTTTAAGACCAAAAGTATTTTGTATATGTTTTTTCAAAGGAAAAACCGAGGTAAGCCTGAGGTTTCATCTAGGGAGCACACCCACACAAATTTAAAGAGAATTGTGCAATTTTCAACGAAAATCTGAAAGTTTACTCGAAATATTGGAAGTATTCGAGCCAATGTACTTCACATTAAAAATGAAGCAGACCTAAAAAAATATTTCGGTATGGGAAGTCGAGTCAAAAGTGCAAACCATCTTTTTTGAGTCAGTGTTGTCAGCCACTACTAAGTTTTGTGATTTTGCATTTTAAGTTCAAAGCTCATCACATAACCAAACTTTTGTCATCACCCATCAAATGTTATTTTACGTTTTGCATTTTTTTTTCTGAAATTTACATACACACCAACAACAACTTTTTTTTCGTAGAATTGACATTTCGCATCAATTAAAATTTCATTTATAGACATTTTTTATAGGCTGGCAGAAGCTCGTTTATCATATTTCAAACATATTTACATATGTCAATAATTCTTTGTAAAAAATTCACTGATATGGCCATCAAATAACTACAGACGAGTTACAAATAAACTTAATATTTATGACTGATAAAATGTCAATTACAACTCAATTTAAAGACTTCATTGAATACCAAAATAGTTGGTCAAGCGATAAAAATGATGAAGTAATAAAGTTCTGTTTATATTTTTGGATAGAATTGCCATAACTAAATTTTGCGCAGCTTTTGTGGTTTTTTCAAACTGAGGAAATTTATTTATTTAAGGTAAAATTGTCTTTGGCAAGTTTAGGTTTACAAGACCTCGCCCAGAGGTCGATATTAAATAACAATAGAGGCAACTTTACAAGCAACGAATAAATCGGGTATCTGAGAGGTTCCTTATCGGTAGCAACTGATGAGGCTTATTATCGACAGCGAATTATCGGTTGGTTATCATCTTGTTATCTCAGAGTTATCGGAGTATGCTTCATAGAAAAGTTCTGAGTCGTCGATAAAAATCGATAACACTTTGATAAGAAATCGATATCTGTTCAATAACAAATCGATTTTTTTCGTTTAAAAATCGAGTTACAATGGATAACCCATCGTTAAAAATTGTCACGCTCCGATAACAAATCCATAACTTTGGATTAAAAATGTATCAATAACTTTTCGATAGCAAATCGAAAGCTCCCCTTTAAAAAAACGAGAACTCATCGAGAACCTTTGTTCTCGATAAAAATGGATAGCACTTCGATAACAAAGCACTTACTATTATTACCTATAGCAAACCTTTCTCTCCTTTCCCATTACTTTAGTCTCCTTTCCTTTCTTTCCTTTCCTTTCCTTTGCTTTCTCTCTTTCCTTTCCTTTCTCATTTCCTTTCCTTTCATTTCCTTCCTTCGCTTTCTTTTCCTTTTTTCTTTTCCTTTCTTTCCTGTTTTCCTTTCCTTTCCATATCATCAGCAGATCTAAATGGCAATGGTTTCTCTCTGGCTTGGATATTTATTAAGTGTGGGCGCGATCGTGTTTTGGCACAGATGTCACCATTGCTAATTATAAGTTCTATAATGGGAATGACTCCGCCTCTTTGGGAATCAACACTAAAAGGCAAGATAATGCCATCCCGAAAGTCTAAATGAAAAGCAACTTATCACCAAGTGATACCTTGGTCTGAGCAGGTTATTGAGACGTAAAGTCCTCTCACGAGATATACAAATCTAATTCTTAAATTTTTTGATAGTAACTCTCTCAGTTCGAAGAGATTAGTTCGCTTTCAGCTGGGGAAGCTTGGGCTCTCCATCGATTTGTGGAAAATTAGGTGAAATGAGAAACTTGAAGTAATGACTTAACTTCCCAAACATCTACCACAATCGGCTACTCATTTGCTACCGATTTTTCATTAACGCCATTTTTCTTTCATACATAATTTACGATTTCTTATATATGTTCTTTATCCATTTATTTCGCATGCTTTCTTATCATTGCCAAAATACGAAATTTGGAAAACTATTTATTTTGCTCCCAAAAGTTGCAACACTTGTCGCAATTCACTGAACTTAATATATGTATATTTCAAATTATTTTTGCAAGAATTCTTCGAAAACTTATATATTTATGGTTTTCTCAAACAACATTGTAGCTTTTTTCGATACGCTTCATTTGCTAGCAAACGATTTTCGTAACGTATGCATGAGAATGAAGCTGACTGATTGTGCGTAAATATTGTGCAGCGCCAAAAAGTAGGCAATACATTACCAAATGGAAGAAAGTGTGCTTGCATTTGCCAGAAAGTTTTTTATATATTATGTGAATATAAGTATGTGTGTATTTTTACAAAAATTCAATTTCATTTCACTTTTCAATATACATACATGTATATTTTATATCCTTTACCATATTTATTACAACACTGCAACACACATTTACTGAATCAACACTTTTGTATTTGCTAGCAGCGTGAAATCGATCGTGCCCAAAGTAAAATTTGGTCGTTGCAAAAACAACTCAAGCAAAAACAATACAGCAATAATGGCATACAAAAGTACAAATCGTTCACAATTGCGAGACGTATAAAATATTTGCTGTATAAGCGCCAGCGTTAGTTGTTGTTGCCCCTACTACATATTGTTTTTGTTACCACTAATATTGTTGCTGTTGTTTTTGCTTTCACAGTCGCCGCTGTCGCGCCGCACTTGGGCGCCAATGTGTTGATGTCATCATCACATGATGGAAAATGTCCCTTGGTTGCTACATACGCGAACAGCTGTAACATCATACTGGCGGCATTTGTAGCATATCCTGCGGCGCACATGGTCACAATGCATTTGTACAGAAAAAAATGGCTTGCAATGCAATTTTTCAGTTTGCTGTGCAATTTGCGCCGAACATGTTTTAACACAGTCACACGTTGAAGGCGGACTAAGAAAAGGCAAAAAGCAGACAACTGCAAGAAATTGTTGGAGAAAGTGGTATAACGGTGTATATAAAATATATGAAGGAGAGAAACGAAGAGGGCGCTTATAATTTAACCCACATCAGCAACATAAATTCGATTCGATTTACCTTGATTTCCAAATATATTTCATATGCCGCATATAAAGCGCACACACGCGTTCCTGTCTCTTTCTCTCTTCGCCTCTCTTTCGCCAAATTGCACAATACATTTCATATGAATTGCATTACCGTCTTTTAGGTGCTCGTGGCTTATTGCAATTGTAATCGATTTGAGTTTTGTTGACAAGCGACAAAGCTGAATGGGGTTATGAAAGTGGAAAATTTTTCAAATGCATTGCTGTCAAATTTCAAAGAAAAAAGCGTGTTTTCCACAATATCGCTTCTCCCTTCTTAGCTCTCTTTTAGTTAGGTATGTATCAGCAATAAGAATCATGTTACCAAATATATTTTTTGTAACTCTCAAGGCGCTAGAGCTCAATTGTTTTGCTATCATTGAAATGCAATACATTATGCACACACACACACACAATCACAGGCAAAGCTAAAACCATTGTAGAAATATATTTATGGAAAATTTCAAGTTTGTGCGAAATATTTTTACAAGCCAAAGAAAACATTGTGTCGTTGTTGCAAAAAATATGTCTCAAACGAAATAGAACCAACTTTTGATTTTACATTGCAAAAAAGTGAAAAGAAAACACTTGGTAACGAATTGAGTGTCAGCCGCAGTCTTCTTTAAATAAATTTTAAAATAAGAAAATATTTAAAATTGGGATAGGGCTCTTCAAAAGAAAAAAATTCCACTTGTAAAACTATCTATTGATAGGAGGCTTTAGAATATAATACTTGTCAGAGCATAAAAGGCGATAAAGCTATATTTTTACTAGCGCGATATTAGGTCACATTCTTTTATGTCTGCCTACTTTTAGCACAAACTTCAATTGATTTTTAAGTAAGTGCTCACTTAGCCATAGACTGGAATTCGACATCTGAACCAGAGCCTGCTGGTGCAACGGAGGGGAAAAACTTCGCTAGGTGGTGCACAGACGTTGCTGTTGTAGTAAACCACAAAGACACTGCTCGAAGGTTTTGTGGAGTGTTGGCGATGTTTTGTCTCTTTGACGCATGTAGATCCTCCCTGCACGTTCCGGTAATAAAGCACCATTAAGGTACTAAGCCGAACATCTCGTGAAGGATTTATATGACCACATTCAACTTTCTAAGCCTATAACAAAAACCGGACCAGGACCGAATACCTTCCTTGGGCGGGGCTCGCAAACGGCTGGAATTAAAAGAAATTTCACCAAAACATCAGACCATTTGATGACTTATGCAACTGATGAAAACTTGATCAAAAGATAAATTAAATTTCCAAATAACTTTGGAAGAACTAAAACCGAATACAAAACCAAAACCAGATCAGAAGCCGGGAATAAAGCCGAATGGAACCTGTACCGAAAATGTATGGAAACAAAACGGGAGCGAAAAGCTGGAGTAAGGAAGAAAAATAAAACTGAAGGGGAAGCCGAAACTGAAAGCGTGACCAAAACAAAACACGAAACTGAAGCCGAAAATTTAACCAAAAATAGCGTGCGGCAGGGTCAAAAGAGTGTTAGCGCACCTTTATCATAGGAAATTCAAGCCGACATTGATTACTCGTATGTAGAAAGCGCTGACTAGCCATATTTGCCCTGCTTTGGTGTTAGTGATCGCAAGGAGCTAAAACGGCTCATAGGTATACCCTTGTATCATACTTGGCAAGGATGTGGGCGAGTCTTACCTTCCTGACCACCCCTTCAACTCTGCAGTTGCTTCCTAATACAATGTGGCCGATACTGAACTGCTGGTTATCTATATCTGCGGTAGTCAGTGATCGATTTTTGTGCTTTTGACTCATGAGTCAGAGACCTGTAGCGCGGTGTGGCTGTTCGAGAAATTTCAGGCACAGGTACACAAGATTTACAGCGCCGCGTAAACAAGGGTATTCATGCTCAAAATCGTAACTTGACCACTTCTTTCAGTACTCCAACTACATGTTTCTCTAATACGTCACAGCTGGGAATCGCCAATTTCCTTGGCTACCAAATTTAGTGGGGTAGGTGCACGAGAGTGTTGAGTACTTCGTCGGAGTGTGGACAGAGTACCGCTAATGTAGAACCTGAATTCCTTTTGTAATTTACTTTATCGTTAACAATCAGCTTGTGCCGCCAATCTTGGGAGGTACAAGATATTGCGTTGTGTTCTTTCTTATGAACAGGGCCAATTCAGGTTATTTAAAGGTAACCCCGAACCTCACCTTCTTGACTTTTGACATATTGTTGATGATGCGCGGTTCATTAGATGGCTGAGAGTTTGAGGTATCTTTCCCTCATAATAAAACAACCATCGTCCGCCATAGGTATCACCTTATGCCCTCCACCGTCACAAGTAGTATTAGGTAGCTAACTACCCAAAGTAGCGGAAAGAGAGACACCTTCTTGCGAGGTATCTGTTTACCGTTACACAAAGCATATTTCCACCTAGCTACGTGCTAATACGTCTGCGAGAACGCAGTCATTTGTAGATATCGCCTTTTATAATTGTGAATAAAAAAAGAATTTAAAACCAGCAAACAAAATTGGAGCAGAAAATTATGTATTTTTCAATTGCTAGCAATTCTTCGAGCAATCAAGAATTTCTCTCTCATTTTCGATTATTTATCTTTGTTTTGTTTCGGAGAAACTGCCAGCAAACATAATTGTCTGAAGTATTTCTTGAACCGCTTTGTAACAACACAAGAAAGCTAAAAACAAAAAAACAAAAATGAAGCTCCTAAATATATGACAGGGAAAATTGTGTGCGCTGCAACAATGTTGTTGTCGCTGCTGCGACCACAATGTAAGCCCCAGCATATGAAACAAATATGACTTGTGCAACCAGTTAAGCACGCATACCACAAAAATTGCACAACAACACAGCAATTGTAACTAGAGCAAAAGGAGCAATGTCAACGATAAGTATGGCGCGTGGTGAACTAGTCAATTGTGCGGAATATCATTGCATGCTTTTAGGGATTTTACAAGAATCCAACCTTGCAGTGCATTTGTCGCATTCGTGTATCTTTCTGCCGTTTTTTATAGCTTGGTAAACTTATACAACGAATGCATGTGCATTACGAATAAATGCTAGGTAATTGTCGTGTAGTCTCTACTTTGTCGCTGACAAGCTTTCGAATTGTGCTGACATTTTCGTAATATACTTTTTGGCTGAACTGCAGAATTTGATGTAGAAAAAATTTATATACCTGAATTGCGGCTGATTTTCGAGAAACTTATTAAATTGGTTGTCAATTTAAATTTATCACAACTAAAGATTAAAGGACAGATAAGTTATTATTGAAAATGGTGCAAAACAAGTATGAATGAATATTCGAAAGTAGTATACTAATTGCATACTTTAGGTGCTTGCAACGAGTGTAAAGTTATTTACAGCAATGAAGGACTCAGCAATTAGTCTTTGTGACGTGGCGTATTTTATAATTGTAGAAATTCCAATCGCTTTCAAACATATTAAAAAATAAATTGTATTATTTTGTGTCTCCTGCTCATCCTACAAAGAGGGAGAATAAAGGCGTATTTATTAGCTTGCGATAGATAAGCATCTTAGCTCTAGGATGGAGGTGAACTTTCAACATGTAATTTTAAAATTTTAAAGGTTAGTTTGTAGTAGACTTCATATTGAGTTGATAAACTCGCAAATTCACAACAAATATTTACACAGGTGCAATATACTGGTCACATCAACGAAATCGCAAGCTGCGCAAAATACTCCACATGAGCTAGCAACCTAAGTATGCCCAAGGCAGGCCTGAAGCTCGCAGTCCATTGTCAACTTACCTACGCCGAGGCGAGTCCTGTTACAGTACGAATGGTGCCTGTTATCGAAACGTGCTGGATCTATGTATAATCCAGCGAAGAACAATCAACATTGTGGTGATCACGTACCCAAAACCTTGGGGGAGAATCTTCATCGCTATAACAGCAGCAACAACAACAACAACAACAAGGCTTTCGGTCCTACCATCAAGCAAAGCAAAATTTGTGCTGGAGAGCGCCTTCGAAGAGTGAACAATATACCAGCTGCGGAACAATAATGAGGGCTACAAGAAAAACGAAGACTCCATCTGCGAATCAGGTGATAGGAGACGAGCCAAACTCTCGAGGAACATTTTAGACGATGTGTTTGCCATCCGTCCAACCAGAAAGGATGACACACGTTACCAGAAGATTGCAACGTTGCCTCTATTGTCAGTGAGACGATCTGGAAACAGCAGTGTAGCATAAAACCTAGAAGATCCTAGGCATGGATCAGACGTAAAAGGCATCTATCTAGCTGCCAATAAGCCGTCGAGCACTTCTGTAACATAGGTCCAACAATGCAAAAAGTTTCCCCAAAAGATGGGAAGACATTGGGGCAATTCTCTATCTCGAGGGCAATTAATCTCAAACTGTTGTTTCTACGCGCTAACAGTGAATGAACAACAGAATAAAGTTCTACAGCAAAGCCACATGACAGCAATAGAGGATGATGACCTTCACCGTACAGCATGGTTTCTGATAGGGCATTCAGATAAGTAATGTCATAGCTGACGCGTTGACGAAGTCATTAAGTCGAGAGAGCGTGGCCACCAGTAGATACCGTATACTGTGAGGCTGTAGACCATGCATCGTTTCTGCTAGCTCATGTCATGAGGGAACCATCCGAGTAGACCTGTATGCAACGCAGTCTCGAAATGTTCCAAAGGTCCAATCTATCCGAGTATAATATGTATAACTAGCACAGTGTTACCGCTACTAGGCTCAGATATCTGCAATGTTACTTGTGACGGTCTTCTCCGCTTTAACACGCCATTGAAGTACCTTTCTTGTCGCTTCGAAACGATCGGCAGCTTCTAGAAGTACACAAGTTGCGAGCGTGGCACAACTTTAACTTAACCAGATCATGCGCAACTGATCATGGTTTTAAGCTGGCAACAGCAGAAATAAAGATCGCATCTCACGAAGAGGGCGTAACCCCACTATCATTAATAGGACGATTTGCGGAACAACAAATAGGAGCACGTACCTTACAATGTAGGCACACTGCCTTCAGTAATGGCAAACATAGCGATATAAAGCTATATACAAGGAAATTGTTCGCATCAGCCTTGGACTCCATATACTTTTCAGTGTTCTGGAGTATTGGTTCAGAAGCGAGTTGATAATTTCGTTGCCATATAGGCTTATGAAGAAGGAACCGACGCTGGAAAATGACAGTTGGGCTGTAGCTTTGCAAGAGAGTGTGAACAAGTTTTGAAACATATATGGTTACTTCTTAATATTTTTCCACGGAATGCAAGAGGTTGTTAGCCCGAAGTATCCAACCGCGGGAAATATTGACGGCATTGAATGCGAACGCTTCGCCCAACAACGACAGCCCGTGTCACCATAAGATGAACTGCGGAAGGTCACATGATGGAATGAGCTCAGCAGATACCTGAAAATGCTTGCCGGATAGGCTGAGATCTACCGAGTACGACGCACTTCACTTCTCACTATCATATCCTGCTTTCCAATTATCAACTACAAACATACTTTGAAAGGAGAAAATTGTGCGAAACGCTACCGCGGTTGCAAGAAAAATGAAACGTCTTTACAGGAAAGAGAAAAGCAGAGGCAGAAAGGATGTGAGTACGAGGAGCTTGAGCTGTTAGTCCACCAGGACTACGCCCGCAAAGTTGTCAAAAATTTGGCGACAGACGAAGATTTCTAAGCTCGAGGGCGAACTACTTCGTAAGAGCGTCTGGTAACCGATCTCCATAGAGTACTTAGATTATGCAGGAACACTTCTCTGTCTCTCTAAGAAGGACAGTGATGTCCGCACAAGGCTGGTGAGCCGATCGCGCAAGTCGATGATTATGGAAATAATCTACCCGTCAAGGTATTGTGCAGACGACTATTGAAGCACGCGACAAGATCGGGACTGATTGGGCCTTGGCTCAGTGCGTCTTCGAGGCCGGTAAATCCACTGCTCGACCAGATTTTTAGAATACGCTAATGCTGGGAAAGCAACTCCCTCGAAAAAGACTGACACTCATCTCCGTCTGTCGATTTTAAAGTCGTCGACCTCTCATGACGCAAATACACAGTGAAAGCGCAGTTGCCTCTAGCACTGACCTCGCTCTGTATTATATCTGAATTCCTTTGCGCTTTCCCCGAAAAACTTTCACGCCGTCTATGTTACATATAATGACGCTCTGTGCTCAACACCATCATGCTACAAAGTCAGTATCGCAAAGGACCTGCGAGCACCCGTTCAAATACGTCTGTCAACTATATCAGGGCTGCACACCCTAGTCGTGTGACTTTTTTGTCACTCAATTCTGTGCCCATGTATCGCTGCCCCGCTGAATAATGATCTAGTAACAAGTCGCTCCGCACATTACTGATTCTGATTTCTGCTCACTACCAAGACTGGAGAAGGAAGCGCTCAAAGAGCGGTCGGGGTTTGTTTGATGGTCGAATGAGGACACACAAGCGTAGCTGCGGTCATCGAGCACACAGCGCGGCACATTTGTGCCTTGGCAACAACACATCTGTTGGCAGTTTATTCGTTGATTTGCGAACCTAGCATCAACAGCCAAACGCAACTGCAGCGCGAATCTGCGGAAAATCACTCTTGCTACAAAATACTACTTAAGGCTAGCGTATTTAATGAAAAGTACTGTCCTCTCATGCTCTACAAGTGGGCTTGCGCGAGATACAAGTTCTTCACAAGATCACGGACCTCTATGCGTGGGCGACGACTATTATCGCAGAAAATTATTAAGCTTAAAGCAGCATAAACATAGTCTATAGCGAATTAAAACTCACGCGAGTCACGCTGGCTAGGCTTGTTAGATCGAATGAAAAATGACAGCTCGGGCTAAGAAAGTATCGTTCATAGGAAGCACCTATGGAAAGCAGACGGAAGAGGCGTCCCCCACTCAGCTGGACAGGACCAGGTGCGAGACCGTGTTAAACTCCTGGTGCCAGTTTACTCAAAAGAGAGGAGAACGACGAAGACTGACGCATCTCTGGACAGCCAATTCGTTTAAACGGTTAATCTCCCACATTAGAGATAATAGTAAGTGTTATTTGTAACAACGGTTTTTAGAGAACTTACTCGTTTGGTGCCGGAGTCGATTAGGAGCAATACGCCTTACAAAATCTGCTAGGAAGATGACATTACAAAGCCAGGGATCACTAGAGTTGTTCGCAGCTACAGCAAGCGATTAGCATGAGTATACTGTTCGGCATTCTTCAGACAAATTCTAAACGCAGCTTCTCGATGTTAGATCTTTATTTGCTCTAATCACTATGAAAGTCCATTCATTACGTGAGTGCCTGCCACTAAATACTACT
>JARSSU010038971.1:0-14096 GCA_029619165.1 Eurosta solidaginis
TGGCGAAAGATCGTGATATTCAAAAAATCGTATTTGTTGGTCCGATTTGGTCCATATTTGGAACACATAATACGTACAAAGAATAGAGAGCGACCTATGAAAATATCGCCGCTAGGTGGCGCAAGGATCGAAATATCACGAAATCGTATTTGTGGTCCGATTCGCTCATATCCGGAACACATAATACATACAATAATAGAAAGCTGCCTATGAAAAATCCGCCGCTAGGTGGCGCAAAGATCGTGATATTCAAGAAAATCGTATCTGTGGTCGATTTGGTCCATATTTGGAACACATAATACAGACATGAATAGAAAGCGACTATGATGTTCTGATTTGTGGCTCATATTTGGACAAATATTACATACAGTCCGGTAGAAGTGACATCAAAATATTTTGGAGTTGGAGGAGGGACAAGCATACGTGGGCGCAGAGTCGAGTAAGTCTTTGGAAGGGTTGTGTATTGAGGACTTAGATTATAACAAATTGTCAGGAAAGAGTCCTTGTAATAATGAGTCACTAATGTGCTAATAGAATGAGAAATAATGGCAATTAAATAAAGACTAAAACTTGAAAATAAATAATTTAAAAAAAATTTTAAGTTAAACGGTTTATTGAAACAATACTTACATGAAGTAATATAACCCTAAAAGCTAGAAAACAATTAGGTAGGTCCTAGGTACTAGTCATCCACTACTCATCAATCTAGGGCGTTGATCAGACATTAAATAAAAGCGTTGGACGCGTCAAATGTCGATTGATAGTCGTATATAAGACCAACTGAACCTTATCAGTTATGCTACGCCTCACATTTTTAGTAATTTCACGAGCCCAACGCTTTTATTTAATTATCTTATCAACGCCCTAGATTGATGAGGAGTTTGATAACTAGTACCTAGGACCTACCTAATTATTTCTAGTTTTAGTATTATTATGTACTTCATGTAGTATTGTGTTCAATAAAACCGTTCACTTAAAAAGTTTTTTTAATTATCTAAATACAAATATATTTTGAAAATACGCAGTGTCCATATTTTGGGCTTTCAAGGCCCCAGAAGTGTAAAGGTTCGAAATTTATATTAGACCTCGAATACATGCAGCATGTGAAAGTTGCAATCAATTCTGTGAAGGGGTTTCTGATGGAGCGAGCACAAACATATAGAAAGACATACATACGTTTATAAACTATTGATTTGGGTTCAGGGAGTTCATAAGGACGACTGCTATCAATTTTCTGAAATATCTTACAGAAAAGAACATCGACCTTCTAGAATTTTATTATATGTATGAGTTATACTTTTAATTATTATGATACTGCCCACATTTTGGACTATCTTTGAAGCGCGTTAAAATGTTTGTTAGTGTAAATTATGAGCATTCTGCTCTTTTGTTAAAGTTAGGGGAACCCCACATGGGTCTCCATGTATTGAATCCCCGACTAAATATATTGGGTCATGGAAGTTTATTAGTAGTTGGTGGAGGTCGTTCGCAGATATGTATATGTTCTGTTGGAGAGATGTAAGTGCTATTACTACAAATGGATACTGGATTTTTATTTTTTATTGCGACAGATAATATTTCGTGTTCAAAACGATTTCGGATTGTTCCAAGAGTTTTGTGCACTAAGAGTGACACTCCTCTTTGTTTGGTGTTTGGCGATATCATTTTTGTTAAACCATGGAAAAGTTTTTTGGTATTGTGTATGTATTAGATTTAAATAAAGGTGATTTTTTTGAAGGCTTATATTTGATATTTTTTTTCTTTATTAGTATAAGAGTTGATTATAGTTATCTTTGTACCATTAAATAAGTCTCCACTAAAGAATCTATCTAAATACCATAATGAAATAAAAAGATGTGGTGAAAACATTAAAGCTCACGATCGAAAAAATTATTTTCGTCGTAAGAGATTCCCTCTTTTTCCATAGAGTGTAAGTGTTTGGATTTTAGATAAGGTGCCACGATTTTCAACTTTTGTTGTTGAGTGGTAGACGGGGTCCTAAAAATATACAAAATGGAATCCGCAGCTCTAAGACTCGTATTATGAAATATAAGCTTTTAATTTCCAATTTACGTAAAATTTCAACTTTAGTCCTGCACTTAAAATTCGAGTCGCACATGTCGATGGCGGTATCAAAAGACGTGTTATTGCGTCAAGATTCAGAATCCGAAAGCAGAACTATTTTTTTATCTCGTTTCAAAGTTATTCGCGGAAACCCGTCGATACTATTGTCGCTTTTTTCGTTGTTTGCAATTAACAACGAAACATATGAAGGTGGTGAATAGTGTTGCCAGTTCCTCAACAATATCTTTTATCTTGTAGACATTATAAATGAGTGGCACGTCGACATAAATGCAACAAACATATCTATCAATGTCTTTTGATTTTGTACACTCTTTGACGGGTGTGTTTGGAGGTGAGTGGTTATGTTAGTTTTCTTGTTGCCGGTGTCGGATCGGTTAAGGGTAATTTTTTTTAAGGTGTTCTACGCAAATTACTGTGCATGGCATAGCCGGTGTTGGATCGCCTAAGCATGTTATTGTTTTTTAAAGTGCGGTCAAAGCCTGCGCGTCTGCAGAAGTGTGGTTACTACGCAGAGAAGGACATCACCGTGATGCTACAGAGTAGCAGCGTGTTGTCACACTTACACGACACCGGACTTTAGCATAGACGTAGCCCCAGGGTTATATATAGCGGGCCGAGGCCGCCTATGAGTGTTCTAGTAACGCAAATTAATTTGGTGCAGTTGGGCCACCAAAGAGTCTTTTTCTAGAATTTTGGTAATAAAGACTAGAAAAGTTACAGCTATACTCTACCTCAGTATTACGGTCTCTTATAGGTTACTCTTTTGCGTATATTTTTAATTTGTTGTAATCCATCCTTTAGTTTTCGGAGATATTTTGATTTGAAAAATCATAATTTCGCCTTTTGACATGGAATACCCCCCAAACCTTTCATTTGCACCAAAAAAGATAATTATACCGTTGGAATCAGCATAAAAATCTATAAAATCCGATGTACAAATGTATGTATTCTGCACTTTCTAATCATAAAAATTTTAATATTTTACTTAAAAAATCACGCGTTCGGTTAATTAAATACATTAATTTCAATTATTCAGAGATTTGCAAAAACAAATACATTGATAGTGTATGTTTGTTTGCATTTATGGGGACGTGCCACCACCTTATAATGTTCTGCTAAGATAAAAAGATATGGTTGCGGAGCTGGCAACACTATTCACCACCTTCGTATGTTTTCGTTTGTTTAATTGCAACAACGAAAAAAGCGACAATAGTATCGACGGGTTTTCCGCGAATAACTTTTAAACGATACAAAATATAGTTTTCTGCTTTGCGGATTCTGAATCTTGACGCAATACGCGTCTTTTGATACCGCTATCGACATGTGCGACCCGAATTTTAAGTGCAATACTTTAAGTTGAAATTTTACTAAATTTGGAAATTAAAAAGCTTATATTTCATAAACTACGAGTTTTCTAGAGTTGCGGATGATAATTTTGTGATTTTTAGGACCCCCTCCACCCCTCGAAAAAAAGTTGGAAAATCGTGGCACCTTATTCAAAATATTCCCCGAGTGCAAGTTAAAGTAGTGGATAATGTCAGTTGTTGGGGAGGGGGGTGGGAAAGATGGGGTCGTTTATATTGTATTGAAAAACCTGTTTGTTTAGTAATTCGCTTAATAGATTTGAGTTGCTGTTTGAGTTGAAATTGAAATTGCTTGGAAAATTTGGATTTTAGTAAGTGATTTGTTGTTGACTTGTCTTCTAGATTATTTGCGTAATTTAAATGTTGGGAACTTTGAGAAGCTTGAGGGTTATCGTGACTCGTTGTATTTAATAGTGAGGAGGAATCACTATTGGGTTTTGTGCAGGAAGGGTTGGTGGGAGGGATTGTAGTATTATTACCGATGCTGGTTGATATTGTTTTTTGTTTGAAGAAAACTTTTTAAACGGTTTTATTTAGCTTAACTTGACATGGCGGACGGCCGGCACGAATTTTGTAATTGAAATTTAAGTAACTTCCCGATAAGCTACAGCTTGAAACTTGGAATATAGTTCAGAACCCGATGACAATGCAATAATAAGAAAAATCGCCGCTAGGTGGCGCAAGGATCGAGATATTCACAAAAATCGTATTTGTGGTCCGATTTGTCTCATATTTGGAACACATAATACATACCAGAATAGAAAGCGACCTATGAAAAAATCGCCGCTAGGTGGCGCAAGGATCGAGATATTCACAAAAATCGTGTTTGTTTTCCGATTTGGCTCATATCTGGAACACATAATACATACAAGAATAGAAAGCGACCTATGAAAATAATCGCCACTAGGTGGCGCAAGGATCGAAATAATCACAAATATCGTATTTGTGATCCGATTTGGCTCATATTTTGGAACACATAATACATACAAGAATAGAAAGCGACCTATGAAAAAATCGCCGCTAGGTGGCGCAAGGATCGGAATAATCACAAAAATCGTATTTGTGGTCCGATTTGGCTCATATTTGGAACACGATAATACATACAAGAATAGAAAGCGGCGTATGAAAAAAAAGCAGCTAGGTGGCGCAAGGATCTAAATATTCACAAAAATCGTGTTTGTGGTCCGATTTGGGTTCATATTTGTAACACATAATACATACCAGAATAGAAAGCGACCTATAAAAAATCGCCATAGGTGGCGCAAGGATCGAGATATTCACAAAAATTCTATTTGTGGTCGATTTGGCTCATATTTGGAACATATAATACGTGCAATAATAGAAAGCTACCTATGAAAAAAATCGCCGCTAGGTGGCGCAAAGATCGTGATATTCAAAAAAATCGTACTTGTGGTCCGATTTGCTCCATATTTGGAACACTTAAAACATACAAGAATAGAAAGCGACCTATTAAAAAAAGCGCAGCTAGTGGCGCAAGGATCCAAATAATCATAAAAATCGTATTTGTGGTCCGATTTGGCTAATATTTGGAACACATACATCCAAGAATAGAAAGCGACCTATAAAAAAAATCGCCGCTAGGAGGTGCATGGATCGAAATAATCACAACAGTCGTATTTGTGGTCCGATTTTGGCTCATATTTGGAACACATAATACATAAAAGAATAGAAAGCGACCTATGAAAAAAATCGCCGCTAGGAGGTGCATGGATCGAAATAATCACAAAATTCGTATTTGTGGTCCGATTTTGGCTCATATTTGGAACACATAATACATAAGAGAATAGAAAGCGACCTATGAAAAAAAATTGCCGCTAGGTAACGCAAAGATCGTGATTTTCAAAAAAATCATATTTGTGGTCCCATTTGCTCCATATTTGGAAAACATAATACCTACAAGAATAGAAAGCGACCTATGAAAAAAATCGCCGCTAGGTGGCGCAAGGATCGCAATAATCACAAAAATCGTATTTGTGGGCCGGTTTGGCTCATATCCGGAACACATAATACATACAAGGATAGAAAGCGACATATGAAAAAATCACGCTAGTGGCGCAAGGGTCGAAATAATCACAAAAATCATATTTGTGGTCCGATTTGGCTCATATTTGGAACACATAATACATACAAGAATAGAAAGCGACCTATGATGTTCTATTTGGCTCATATTTGGACAAATATTACATACAGTCCGGTAGAAGTGACATCAAAAATATTTTGAAGTTGGAGGAGGGACAAGCATACGTGGCGCAGAGTCGAGTAAAGTATTTGGAAGGTTATGTATTGAGGATTTAGATTATAACAAATTTTCAGGAAAGAGTCCTTGTAATAATGAGTCACTAAATGTACTAAATAGAATGAGAAATAATGGCAATTAAATAAAATTAAAGAAAAAACTTTTTTAAAAATAAGCTTTTATTATTGGTTAATAAAATTAACTAAAAAGTAAACAATAAATTTACTCTAAAGAATTATAACACTTTATAAGTTCATTGTAAGCTTTAACGATAATTAGGCTTTTTCGTCTGCGACAAAAAAATTCTATATTGTACATAATTATATATTTTTAACATTAAAACATTACACCTAAATTATTAAATCTTACAGTTTATATCACAGTCCTAATTGTTCTTATAAAACTCGTGTTGAATTTTGATGGTATAATTAAGAACATTTAGGATCTCCTTTTCTTGCTATCGCAATGTAACACGCTTTTATTAGAACAATTAGGACTGTGATATAAACTGTAAGATTAAATAATTTAGGTGTAAAGTTTTAATGTTAAAAATATATAATTATGTACAATATAGAATTTTTTTGTCGCAGACGAAAAAGCCTAATTATCGTTAAAGCTTACAATGAACTTATAAAGTGTTATAATTCTTTAGAGTAAATTTATTGTTTACTTTTTAGTTAATTTTATTAACCAATAATAAAAGCTTATTTTTAAAAAAGTTTTTTTTCTTTAATTTTATTTTTTACTTTTTAGTTCGTTTTATTAACAAGTAATAGAAGCTTGTTCTTAGAAAAGCCTTTTTCTTAAATTAAATTTAAATATGATTTTTTTTTAATTTTTAGTAGGGTAAAATATTGTTTAAATTAGTTACGTAATCTTTACTTAGTTATTTGTAACGTTTCTCATTCTATCCATTTCTTTTACAGCATCAACTTTTTAGTTAATTTTATTAACCAATAATAAAAGCTTATTTTTAAAAAAGTTTTTTTCTTTAATTTTATTTTTTTCTTTAATTTTATTATATCATAATCCGAATATATTGGGGCATATTCATAATCGAAATAAAATGTGACTAAGTTAGTTGAAGCATTTTTTAAAGAGAGCACATATAAAATTGTGTCAAACAGTGTTAAATAACTTAACTTTGCCTATGTCGCGTTCAGTTTACAACTACTTATTGCAGATCTCTGATCTGTGGGTTAAATCTGTTTTAAAATAAAATTCCAACTTTCGCTTAGCTAAAATTCCATCGCCTAAAATCTGTAAAACAAAATCAAGTGCGCAGAGAAGTATGCAACACTTACCGATAACAGCCTAACCGCGTTAGCGTTCGTTGTATCACAGATTTTTTACACTTTGAAAATGACGGCTGTTGTTTGCAAGGTTGCATTCCTTTGAGTCTTCGTTTTCACCAACTGTATTAACAAAGTCATGAGCCTGGACATTCGTGCAATTTTAGTGATGTAAATTGCATGGCGCCAGCGCCAATGCGGTGCCAGCTCAATGGTAGCTCATTGACGAAATGATTCCAATCGAATTTTTGACGCTGCGTAGTAGTGAGTACGTAGTACATTTCACTTGCGCTATTGAGTGAAACGACTTTTGTGTGTCAGGCACGAGTTTGGTGTTATTGGCGCTACTGGCAATGATGACACTGAGCTGATGACGGTAGCGCTGGTAGTTCAGCTTTTGAATCAGAGAAAGAATTGATGACCCGTGCAAATTATTATGGCTTTGGCCGTCTAAATTATTATGTTGTATTTGCACCAAATAAATGCTGCGGACATAACAACCGGAGTCATTTTTGAGTTGTATATTTAAATTTAATGCACAATTAATATGGGTGTGTTTGAGCGGCCAAATAATAACAGTAGTATTGCTAAAGTGCTGCTAAGTTGATGGAATGTCGCTAATTTCCTAGCGATGATCAATAGATTGTCAGTATTTCGTTCAGCGGACACGCGAAATTGCCACATCTGCTCAAATTTTCCAAGATTTTCCATTCTTGATTTAACTTAAGCTGTTATGCCAATATTTTTCAGCCAGCTTTTTTCAAATAGGTAATTTTTCCAAAAGCAAAATAAATTACAGAAAAGATTACAGAGTTAAACAGCCTTAAAAATTCAGCTATGATGGTTATACACAGAAATACAACAGAGGGTTGTGTCTCCGCTTTTCGCAAGCGTGAGATTCACCACGTGTGACACGCGTGATTCACCACGTATAAGTCTCAAAATCTACGGTTAGGTACCGGCGGGTTTGTATGGGACTTAGGCTGTTATGCCAAGTAAACACAAATCTTTACCGATAACTGTGTTATCGATTAATTTATCGAATTCTCGCAAAGTAATATTCTATTGTCATCGGAGTTATACATGTGTGGCAAATTTCAGCTCAATCGGACACCGGGAAGTGTATCAAATTTAACTTGCAAGATTCCATTACAAGCGAAGTTGAATTTATTTTTAGTTATGTTTTATTACAAACAACAACATGTGGCATAGAAGACAGTTATTGGAAAAAATTTGGTTAAAATTGAGCAAAAGCTTATGTTAATAGAACACTGACATAAAATGTATGTATCACTGATTACATTGAGGCGCAACATTCAAAGAAAAATTTTTTTTTGTTTATAATATAACTAAATTTACATTAGCATATAAGATATAAAAAATGGTACTAGCTAAACGTAATACATTTGGCATTAAACTGGAAATTTGAAATACCACTAATTGGTGTGCTTTGCTTACATATTAGCGGTATTGCATGGTATGAAAGTGTGTGTAATTTGAAAAATCTAGGTGTACGAAATATAGAACCAACCTTATAGCATAAAAGATATGCAGTAGGGGCGCAGTGTCAGCTGTGTTTCCTTCTACTGACAGTTCTCTCTGTTTTGCTTGATTCTTAAGCTTTCTGTTGTTTATCTAACTTTTTCCCGTCTTTCCTTAGCCAATAATTCGCATTAAGTAATCGCGAGATGTCCGTTTCCGTTGTGTGTTCTACAGTGCTGTGTTATTTTCTTTTTGTTTTTGCGACTCATGTTCTTTGAGTCGGACACCTAAATACGCTTTGCTTGTATCCCCTCTTTGTGAGGACCAAATATTGCCAACAAATTTTTGCCCACACATCATTTTCATAGCACACATATCATACGGCTGAGCGAGCAGCAAATAACGACACTAGCGCCGCACATGAGGCTGAAGAAGCGAGCCACACGATCACACAATAAACATATTATTGCTGATATTATTGAACTTTATGGCCGATTTCAAATTATAAGGCAACGTTAAGTTTTCCTTTTTCTGCTATGCATTTCGTGCTATATGGCACTTCTTCAGGGAAGAGGAAAAGCAGTAGACTATACTATTAGTTTATTTGACACCCCAAAACAAACAAAAACAGTTACCAAAAATATATTCAACAATTTCACACGCAAAATTCACTCCTAACATACATATACCATTAAATTATAACAGCTCTAACACAACAACATGTGAAAACATCACAATTATTAATAGTACTCTTCCGACCCTTTCCGTGCGCATACATGTTTACTCTCCTGAAAATCGCCCTCTCTGTTGAATAATTGCTTTGTCTGTCCTGTTCCTGTTGAATAAGCGCAATTTATGTTGTCACTCTTCTTTAAAATTGACAGCCAGCCATCTTTTATTCGTTGTTGTACTGTATCCTCAGTCTTCCAGTGTCACCCGTCGGTTTGTTGTTTTGTGGGGTTTTTGTTCTTCTTTCTAAGTCTAGTATTCGTACATTTGTAAAGTCCGCTGAGAATGTTGTGTTTGTTTGTAGTCTGGTCAGCTTAAGCGGGTATTCGTTTTGTGTATTTCTCGCGTCTGCTTTGTGACTCATGACTCGAATTCAAATCAATGCACGTTTGTTTGTTGTGCCAATGATAGTGTGTTTGCAGTTTCACCATCTTTACCATTGACATTTTATTCGTATATGACATTGTGTTGTTGTTCTATTGTCTATTTTGTCTGTTGTTTGTGTAAATATTTCTTTAGTGTACTAGTGCGCGTTTATATGCAAGCTTGTGTGTTGTTGTTGTGGTCCTAATTTTGTTAATGTTATTGTTGTCCGTTAGCCAGAGGTAGGTCTATGTGTGACTCCTGTGTACACTGTTATTTTCCGGTCTTGGTACAGAGTGTCTGTGGTCCTGTGTCTAATCTATTAATTTTTGTTGTATAAGCATTTCAATCACTGTATTAGACACTAAAACATATAGAGATAGAAGATGACGAAATCTGGTATCGTTGAATGTGATATCTCTTTACAATATACCACACAATTAGCAATCCACACCATTATGCAGCATGAGAAGACATAGAGGAACACACAACACTAACCAGACCTCCGTTCAAACAATTTAGAGTTTGCCATACGGGACAACATTACTTTATGTACAGATGCGAACCCTTTCCCTTTATCAACAAGTTTTTGGTAACCGTATGCCAATGGGAAATCCCTTATCACCACGGTGCAGAGATATCGCTGTTAGATAAAATATGAGACGGACAGAATTACTGACTGAAATCCGTAACATCTATAATCAAATACATAGACAAACATGTAACGATATATTAGCTACTTGTAATATCCAATACGTGCGAAATGTACATTCTCAAAACACTGACCGACTGACGACATAAAATAAATCCAGAGTTCACGACAGAAAAAGAAAAGAAACCAAAAAGTAATCGCTTCTCAGATATGCCTCGAATTATAACAGAAACACAACAAAATCTAAATACGACATCATGGTACTGTGGCAAGTCACGATAGCTTCCTCCAGAATGATAAATTACCATTCCAACCACCCATGGACTCAGAAGAAAAATACCCGCGTAACCTCATTAGCAAAATTTTCACCCTAAGCGACCAGGAGTTCAGAATAGACAACGAGAGGAAAATAAAAAATATCCTATTCAAAAATGGATACCCTAATACAGTGATTGAAATGCTTATACAAACAACAATTAATAGATTAGAACAGGAACACAGAACTATGGAAAACAAGTAAGGAAGGCTAAGTTCGGTGTAACCGAACATTACATACTCAGTTGAGAGCTGTGGAGACAAGTAAGGAAAATCACCATGTTGTAAAAGAACCTAGGGTAACCCTGGAATGTGTTTGTATGACATGTGTATCAAATGGAAGGTATAAAGAGTAGTTTAAGAGGAAGTGGCCATAGTTCTATATGGACGCCATTTAGGGATATCGCCATAAAGGTGGACCAGGGCTGACTCTAGAATTTGTTTGTACGATATGGGTATCAAATGAAATGTGTTAATGAGTATTTTAAAAGGGAGTGGGCCTAAGTTCTATAGGTGGACGCCTTTTCGAGATATCGCCATAAAGGTGGACCAGGGGTGACTCTAGAATTTTTTGTACGATATGGGTATCAAATGAAAGGTGTTAATGAGTATTTTAAAAGGGGTGTGGGCTTAGTTCTATAGATGGACGCCTTTTCGAGATATCGCCATAAAGGTGGACCAGGGTGACTCTAGAATTTGTTTGTACGATATGGTATCAAATGAAAGGTGTTAATGAGTATTTTAAAAGGGCGTGGGCCTTAGTTCTATAGTGTGACGCCTTTTCGAGATATCGCCATAAAAGTGGACCAGGGGTGACTCTAGAATTTGTTTGTACTATATGGGTATCAAATGAAAGGTGTTAACGAGTATTTTAAAAGGGAGTGGGCCTTAGTTCTATAGGTGGAGCCGCCTTTCGGAATATCGTTATAAAAGTGGGCCAGGTTGACTCTAGAATGCGTTTGTATAATATGGGTATCAAACGAAAGGTGTTTAATAAGTGTTTTAAAAGGGAGTGGGCCTTAGTTGTATGGGTGGACGCCTTTTCGTGATATCGCCATAAACGTGGACCAGGGGTGACTCTAGAATGCGTTTTGTACAATATTGGTATCAAATGAAAGGTGCTAATGAGTATTTTAAAAGGGCCATGGGCCTTAGTTCTATAGGTGGACGCCTTTTCGAGATATCGCCATAAAGGTGGACCAGGGGTGCTCTAGAATTTGTTTGTACGATATGGTATCAAATGAAAGGTGTTAATGAGTATCTTAAAAGGGCGTGGGCCTTAGTTCTATATGGGTGGACGCCTTTTCAAGATATCGCCATAAAGGTGGACCAGGCGTGACTCTAGAATTTGTTTGTACGATATGGGTATCAATGAAAGTGTGTTAATGAGTATTTTAAAAGGGAGTGGGCCTTAGTTCTATAGGTGGATGCCTTTTCGAGATATCGCCATAAAAGTGGGCCAGGGGTGACTCTAGAATTTTTTTGTACGATATGGGTATCAAATGAAAGGTGTTAATGAGCATTTAAAAAGGAGTGGGGCATTAGTTCTATATGTGGACGCTTCGAGATATCGCTATAAACGTGGACCAGGGGTGACTCCAGAATTTGTTTGTACGATATGGGTATCAAATTAAAAGGTATTAATGAGGGTTTTAGTTTAGTTTTAGTTGTATATGTGAAGGCGTTTCGAGATATCGACCAAAATGTGGACCAGGTGATCCCGAACATCATCTGTCGGGTACCGCTAATTTATTTTATATGTAATACCACGAACAGTATTCCTTCCAAGATTCCAAGGGCTTTTGATTTCGCCTGCAAAACTTTTTCATTTTCTTCTACTTAATATGGTAGGTGTCACACTATTTTATCAAGTTTTTACTAAAGTTATATTTTGAGTCAATAGACCAATACAATTACCATGTTTCATCCCTTTTTTCGTATTTGGTATATGATTATGGCATTTTTTTCTTTTTCGTAATTTTCGATATCGAAAAAGTGGGCGTGTCATAGTCGGATTTCGGCCATTTTTTACACTATACAAAGTGTGTTCAGATAAGTACGTGAACTGCGTTTAGTAAAGATATTCGATTTTGCCCAAGTTATCGTGTTAACGGCCGAGCGGAAGGGACAGACGGTCGACTGTGTATAAAAACTGGGCGTGGCTTCAACCGATTTCGCCCTTTTTAACAGAAAGCAGTTATCGTCCTAGAATCTAAGCTTACCAAAAGGGCGGAGCCACGCCTATTTTGAATTTTCTTTAATTTTTGTATTTTGTTGCACCATATCATTACTGGAGTTGAATGTTGACATACTTTACTTATATACTGTAAAGATATTAACTTTTCTTTTAAAATTTGAATTTAAAAAAATATTTTTTTAAAAGTGGGCGTGGTCGTTCTCCGATTTTGCTAATTTTTATTAAGCAGACATATAGTAGTAAGGGTAACGTTCCTGCCAAATTTCATCATGATATCTTCAACGACTGCCAAATTACAGCGTGCAAAACTTCTAAATTACCTTCTTTTAAAAGTGGGCGGTGCCACGCCCATTGTAGAAAAAATTTTACTAGTTTTCTATTCTGCGTCATAAGTTCAACTCACCTACCAAGTTTCATCGCTTTAATCCGAATTTTCGATATCGAAAAAGTGTGGTGTGGTTATTGTCCGATATCGTTCATTTTAAACAGCGATCTGAGATGGGTGCTCAGGAACCTACATACCAAATTTCATCAAGATACCTCGAAATTTACTCAAGTTATCGTGTTAACGGGCAGACGGACGGACGGACGGACGGACATGGCTCAATCAAATTTTTTTTCGATCCTGATGATTTTGATATATGGAAGTCTATATCTATCTCGATTCCTTTATACCTGTACAAAGTTAATATACTCTGTGAGCTCTGCTCACTGAGTATAAAAACCAAGAACGAAAATAAAGTGTACACAGGAGTCACATATATACTTGGCTTAACGGATAACAAAACATTAAACAAAATTACGAACAACAACAACAACACAAGCTTTGCATATAAACCGCACACTGTACCCTAAAATAAATATTTACACAAACATAAGACGAAACTAGACAAGAACAACAACACATGTCATATACGAAACAAAATGCAATGTAAAGTTGGTGCAAACTGCAACAAAATATACATTGGCACAAACAAAACGTGCATTGGGAATTCGAGTCAGTGAGCACAAAGCAGACACGAGAAATAACAAACGAATACAGCTTTCGCTGACCACCTTACAAACAACAAACATTCAGCGAGACTTTACAAATGTACGAATACTAGACGTAGAAAGAAGAACCAAAAACCCGACTGACACTGGAAGGACTGAGGATACAACAACGAATAAAAGATGCTGCCAATTTTAAAGAAGATGTGGACAACTGCGCTTATCAACAGCGATTTTAGAGAGTAACATTATGCGCACGGAAATAGTCGGAAGTACTTATTAATAAATGTGAATTGTTTTCAATGTTGTTTGTTTAGATGTATATTTATGTTATATGTATGTAGAGTGAAATTTTAATGTGAAATTGTCG
>JARSSU010038974.1:0-11531 GCA_029619165.1 Eurosta solidaginis
ACGGTTTCCTGCTACGGGCGTTTGGTACACGGTTACGGTCCCACTTGGTACGTGTTCGCGCGAGCACTCACCTAGTGATGGGGCGAAGAAAGTTGCGATACAAAAGTATCGAAACAAAAAATAAAACTTAGGCGATCACTACAAGCGAAAATTGCCACGAGTGTTCCGGAAAAAATTTGGCGAAGGAGAGAGAATTTTATTAGCGAGGAAATTCTAAACTAAAATGTTCAACAAATTAGTACATTTTCGTTCATATTACGCCAAAATAAAAATTTACTTACGAACTGCTTTTATCAATTGATTATATTTAACCATCATAAGACACATTCTTCGAACGCAAAGTCATTAGCGCCAGCAGCAGTCAGAGCGCGACATATGTGGTTGAATTTGGAATTGGAGCAACACGACGCCAGCCAGGGTTGTAATACTCATATACACACCCCCACATTTGTGCTTAGAGAAAAATTTAAAGAAAGCATGAAAATGGTTGCAATTTCGTATGCGAAGAGCTACTGGCATTTTGGCAATAAACCACAACAGCTCGGGAAATTATCATGTTAACCAAATCGTGTGACGCACCGAAAAATAACAACGAGAAGTAGCACCGCACCCACATTTCGAGCAGCAAAATATAAAGAAATTGTTGAATACAGCAGCCAGCACCTCGTCGTCGTTAACTTCACAATTTGTCGATGAATGCGCCTGTCAGCAAACCACAAATCTATACAACAGATAATATATGGTAAACCAGGAGCAGCGCTATAACGCCCACCAATAGTTGGCAAGAGACACCAGCTCAAACTCGTTACTCCAGTCGTCTTTATAACAACAACAACGACAGCAGCAGTTAGCAAATTATCCATTATAACCTCAGTCAACAACTATACAAAGTGGTTCCATTTTGTATCCTCATTGCTAATCACCTGCTATTTTTTCGGCAGCTTGTTTGCTCTTCGTTACATTACTTTGGATTTCGGCGTATGGAACAGTAAAAAGGGGGCCGACTATTCAACTAAATGATTCAAATTGAACTCAGCAACATCAACTGCAGCAACAACAACCAACAGATCCAGCCGTGACACTAAGACCAGCACGAAGGCGGTGAGTTCGTTCCGGAACGGAGAACCAATTTTTGTACCTACCATTAATTTGATAACTTATGTTAGATTCATAAAATAACACTATTTAAGGTATACTTAAAATTATGTATGTACATGAGCTGTAAAGGGGGAGAATACTTGCCAGTTATACCCAGTCAGCATTTTGGAAGTCGTATCTGAAAGTTGATTGAAAACGCTCAAATTTAAAAGTATTATTTGTAGTTGAAAAATCAATGTGTCGTCGGGAGAAGGGTGTACCCGGGACGAGATTATTCTCGAGTAATCATTTGTAAGTCACATTTTCTTTCCCTTTTTATTCGCTTTATCATCATTTTCGATATGACATTTGATTCGCTTCCATCTTCATTTCTTTTTTTATCATATTTAACAACAATTATCCCTCATATGGAATAATTTTTGGAATCATTTGTGAACACGATTACGATTCATTTTCCCATCCTATTAGTGCGTAATTCAATACTATATTATGAAACCTATTATTACCAGCGGTTCAACACATCGGAGCTTCCGAACAACGGGTTCTTACCCTGTAACCTGGATGACGTGTCGGCAGAAATGCTATCGGACATCGTAGTCTAAGGACAGCATACACATTTCCTTAGGTCTCGACCACATTTTATGGGGTCATAATTTTCTTTTGTGAATTATTTATCGAGAAGTATGAGCATAGGAAGGCAATCGGATTTTCAATGGAAGTTGGCTCAATTGTTTAACAAAATCGATATTTAGTCCCAAGGAGTAATCAAAAGCTTATTGATACGGAGGTAAATTCGTCATCCAGATGCTGGGTGGGTATGAACTCCATTTAAGATTTTCATGCATAAATTTAGAGGCGTGAACTAGGGTCATTATAGAAGCGTAAATAATTACGGTATACCCATTTGAAATCTCGGATTATTCAGTTAACTAAGGTTAACATAGTTAAAGAATTAATGTCAGCGGCTGAACCATGATAAGCCTATTACTACGTAGATACGTACGAACTTTTAAACGTAGATTATACATAAAAGGAGTGCTTAAACGGTTTTGAAAAGCGTAGAAAACGTTAATAAGCTTAGAATCTATAGTACTTGCGTTGTTCGCAACAATACGGATAGGCATACATACCTGAAATGACATACATAAAGTGCATATGTTCACAGACATGCAAACCTTATAATACATAATATTAAAGTAGGCAAATTAAAGACAGTTTCTGAAACTGTCAAACACCGATACAAATAGATATTACAATCTAAATAAATTAGTCGTATATGTTCAGACACAATTTTTTTCGCGGATAGATAAAATACAGCTCAATAAAATTAAATTAACATATACCAAAAATAAAATAAATTATATAAAATATAAAGTTTATAAATATAATAATAAAATATAAAAGAAAACGACACAGTAAAATTAAACTAATTCTTCAAGGAGAAAGCATTAAGACTACACTAAAACAAAATGAGATAGACTAAAATAAGAAAAACAAACAAATAAAATAAAATAAAGTACAATAAAATAAACTACAATAGAATAGGATACAACGAAATAAGGTAAATTACAGCAATTGTTTTTTTTACTTCCGCCCCCATACTTAATGTATATCTATGGCCTGTCCGCTAACTTTGGAACTAAAATTTCTTCTTGAAAAGAACATGAGATTAGCCTAACCTTGAATTTTTTTTGCTTAGGGTTTCCTTTATATTCGTTTGAATAAGCCTTAGTTTAGGGTTAGTATAATAACCTATATTAGCCATAAGTACGGAATAAGTCTTTATTAAATGAATTGTCATAAAATTGTAATTAAAATGGGAATGCTGGCGTCGCCATTTATTTAGAAGGCACGTAGGGTTACCAGGTAAGGGGCCACCGAAATACAGGTGCGTCGGTGGCCATGGTGTTTGAGGGTGGGTATATGCACCGGGCGTCGCAACAATACCCGCGGCGCCCCCAAGTTATATTCGAGCCCTTTTCTTCTTTTATTTAATTTTTCAGCTTTTTTTTCTTTTGATTTAGCGTTAGTAACCGCCATGTCCGGTTCGGTAATTTTTTTTGTGCGTCAATTTCTTTTTCTTCGTTTTTTTGATTTTTGAAGTTTTGAATGTTAACGGTCTGTCCGTGGCATCCGATTCGGCCGGATGTCGTTTTAATTTTGAAGTTATAAGCGTTTGAGTCGGTCTCTGCGCTTCTGTCAGTTTATTTAAATTTGACAGCTGAGTTTGAAAGGCATGATAGGATCTTTTTTTGCTGTTTATGGCGCAGGAACAGTAAGGTTGGCAAAGGACCCGCCCCAGCCGACAATGACTAGCCACTGTGCACCCACCACATCATGCCGACCGCCTTCCTTACTGCTTCCACCATAGATGCGATTCCATAACACTAAGTTGAAATAAAAGATAATATAACAAAATAAAATAAGAAATATCAAAATAAATTAGCATAAAAGACAATATACAAATTTTAATGTAATATCTTTGTAGCAAATTTAATATACAACGTGATAAAAGATAATATAATAAATAAAATAAGAAATATCAAAATAAATTAGCATAAAAGACATATACAAATTTTAATGTAATATCTTGTAGCAAATTTATTTATTTTTTGTTCACTATAAGACGTGCTATATCTAAAATGAGCATAAAATCTGGAATGCAAAAAATATTTGGGTCAAATTTGCAATTAATTGTTATAAATAAGTAAATTTAGTGAGTTTGAACAAAAGTTGACTCATTATTTCTGATTTATTTTTTTTAAAGCACCTAAAATGAAAAACAAAGAATCTGTTAAATAAAGACCTATGCTTTTACGTGTAGAAAAATTTGTCCAAAAAAATGCCGCGGTTCAAGTTATTACTCTCTTTAAAGTTTTTTTGTGCGCTAACAATATTTTAGAACACTTTTTTAAAGGATTTGGTACAAACCAATTAGGTAATTGGAAACAATGAACAATATTTTATTTCAACAGAAATGAGCGAAGCAGTAGTTCTCTCACGTTTGGCGTGTAAAATATATACACATGTAGAGATGAAACATTTGAGCAACGCAAAATTGAGAATTTGGAGCTATGTACTCAGTGGGCTTTGTGAACATAATGCGTCTACAGATGGCAATTTCGATAGTTGCACAGATTTTCGAATTTGCAAAAAACTTTTCTATTAATTATAAACAAATAGAGTATATTTGTTAACAAAAATAGGCCTATGCACTGCGGCTGATCAATACGAATCGTTCATATAACTTTTATATGATTTTACGTATGCTAAGTATGCGAAACAGCCTGTCAATTGATTGTATGGAAATTTTGTTAAGCGTATTAATATATAGATAGTAGAGGTAAATAACGGCCTATGCAATATTTCGACTAAAATCGAAAACGTTTTTGGGTCGTTTTTTTCGTTTAACAACAATTTTCCGATCAATCAAGTTGCATTTAATAATAATAAACTAAGTTGAAAGTAAAGATAATATAATATAAGAAATATCAAAATAAATTAGCATAAAAGACAAATATACAAATTTTATGTAATATCTTTGTAGCAAATTTAATATACAACGTGATAAAAGATAATATAATAAAATAAAATAAGAAATATCAAAATAAATTAGCATAAAAGACAATATACAAATTTAAGTAATATCATTTGTAGCAAATTTATTTATTTTTGTTCCTATAAGACGTGCTATATCTAAAATGAGCATAAAATCTGGAAATGCAAAAACATTGAGCGTCAATGTGCATTAATTGTTATAAATAAATAAATGTGAGTGTACCCCAGTGACTCATATTTCTCATTTCATTTTTAAAGCACTAAGATGAAACAACAGCGAATCTGTATATACAAGACCTGTGCTTACGCTGTAAGTAAAATTTGTCCCAAAAAAATAGGCCGGCTTAAGTCTATCTACTCCTCTTTAAAGTTTTTTGTGACGCTAACAATTATTTTAGAACAATTTTTAAGATTTTGTACAGAACAATATAGGTAATGGCACAATGGGACACAATATTTTATTCAACAGAATGAGCGAAGCAGTAGTTCTCGCACCGGTTGGCGTGTACAAATATATACATATGTAGAGATGAAACAGTTGAGCAACGCTACAATGAGAATTTGGAGCTATGTACTCAGTTGTGAACATAATAGCGTCCTACAGATGGCAATTTCGATCGTTGCTAGATTTTCGAATTTACAAAAAATTTTTCTATTAAGTTAAACAATAGAGAATATTATTGTTACAAAATAGGCTATGCACTGCGGCTGATCAATACGAATCGATTCATATAACTTTATATGATTTACGTATGCTAGTACGCGAACAGCCTGTCATTGATGTATGGAAATTTTGTTAGCGTATTTAATATATGAGATAGTAGAGTAATATACGGCCTATGCACTATTTCGACCAAATCGAAACGTTTTGGGTCGTCGTTTAATATACAACGTGAAATTTTTTCGTGTCAATTTTCCCAAAGTTGTATTTAAATATAATAACTAAGTTGACATAAAAGATAAGATAACAAATAACATAAGAAATATCAAAATAAATTAGCATAAAGACAATATACAAATTTTAATGTAACATATTTGTAGCAAATTTAATATTCAACATGATGAAAGATAAATATAATAAAATAAAATAAGAATATCAAAATAAATTAGCATAAAAGACAATATACAAATTTTACTGTAATATCTTTGTAGTAAATTTAATATACAACGTGATAAAAGATAATATAATAAAATAAAATAAGAAATATCAAAATAAATTAGCATAAACAGACAATATACAAATTTTAATGTAATATCTTGAAAGCAAAATTTATTTATTTTTGTTCACTATAGACGTGCTATATCTAAAATGAGCATAAAATCTGAAATGCAAAAAAACTTTGGGTCAAATTTGCAATTAATTGTTATAAATAAATAATTTATTGAGTTTTGAACAAAAGTTGACTCATTATTTCTGATTTCATTTTTTTTAAAGCACCTAAAATGAAAAACAAGAATATGTAAATAAAGACCTATGCTTTTACGTGTAAGTAAAATTTGTCCAAAAAAATTGTCCGGTTAGCTTATTACTTCTCTTTAAAGTTTTTTTGTGTTCTAAAAATTATTTTATAACAATTTTTTAAGGATTTTGGTACAGAACAATATAGGTAATTTGGCAGCAATAGAACACAATATCTTATTTCAACAGAAAATGAACGAAGCAGTAGTTCTCTCACCGTTTGGCGTATACAAATATATACATATGTAGAGATGAAACATTTGAGCAACGCGGACAATTGAGAATTTGGAGCTATGTACTCAGGGGGTTTTGGAACATATGCGTCCTACAGATGGCAATTTCGATAGTTGCACAGATTTTCGAATTTACAAAAAACTTTTTCTATTAACTATAAACAAATAGAGTAATATTTGTTACAAAATAGGCCTATGCACTGCGGCTTATCAATACGAATCGATTCATATAATTTTTGTATGATTTTACGTATGCTAAGTAGGCAAAGCAGCCTGTCAATTGATTGTATGGAAATTTTGCTAGCGTATAATATATAGATAGTAGAGTAATATACGGCTTATGCAATATTTCGACATAAAATCGAAAACGTTTTTTGTGTCGTTTTTTTTCGTTTAATATACAACGTAAAATTTTTCCGATTTAATCAAGTTGCATTTAAATAATAATAAACTAAGTAGAAATAAAAGATAATATAATAAATAAAATAAGAAATATCAAAATAAATTAGCATAAAAGACAATGTACAAATTTTAATGTAATATCTTTGTAGCAAATTTAATATGCAACGTGATAAAAGATAATATAATAAAATAAAATAAGAAAAATCAAAATATATAAGCATAAACAGACAATATACAAATTTTACTGTAATATCTTTGTAGCAAATTTAATATACAACGTGATAAAAGATAATATAATAAAATAAAATAAGAAATATCAAAATAAATTAGCATAAAAGACAATATACAAATTTTAATGTAATATCTTTGTAGCAAATTTATTTATTTTTTGTTCACTGTATGACGTGCTATATCTAAAATGAGCATAAAATCTGGAAATGCAAAAAACATTGTGTCAAATTTGCAATTAATTGTTATAAATAAATATAGTGAGTTTGAACAAAAGTTGACTCGTTATTTCTGATTTAATTTTTTTAAAGCGCCTAAATGAAAACAAAGAATCTGTTAAATAAAGACCTATCTTTTACGTGTAAGTAAAATTGTCCAAAAAATAGGCCGGTTAAGTTATTACTTCTCTTTAAGTTTTTTTTGTGCGCTAAAAATTATTTTAGAACAATTTTTAAGGATTTTGGTACAGAACAATATAGGTAATTGGCAACAATGGGACAGATATTTTATTTCAACAGAAAATGAGCGAAGCAGTAGTTCTCTCACCGCTTAGCGTGTACAAAATATATACATATGTAGAGATGAAACATTTGAGCAACGCGACAATTGAGAATTTGGAGCTATGTATTCAGGGGGGTTTGTGAACATAATGCGTCCTACAGATGGCAATGTCCGATAGTTGCACAGATCTTCGAATTTACAAAAAACTTTTTCTATTAATTATAAACAAACAAGTAATATTTGTTAAAAAAAATAGGCCCTATGCATTGCGGCTGATCAATACGAATCGATTCATATAACTTTTATATGATTTTACGTATGCTTAAGTATGCGAAACAGTCTGTCAAATGATTGTATGGAAGTTTTTTTTAGCGTATTAATATATAGATAAATAAATAAATTTAGTGAGTTGAACAAAAGTTGTCTCATTATTTCTGATTTCATTTTTTTTAAAGCACTAAAATGAAAAACAAAGCATCTGTTAAATAAAGACCTATGCTTTTACGTGTAAGTTAAAATTTGTCCCAAAAAAATTGGCCGGTTAGCTTATTACTTCTCTTTAAAGTTTTTTTGTGCGCTAAAAATTATTTTAGAACAATTTTTTTAAGGATTGGTACAGAACAATATAGGTAATTGGCAAAATGGGACACAATATTTTATTTCACAGAAAATGAACGAAGCAGTAGTTCTCTCACCGTTTGGCGTGTACAAATATATACATATGTAGAGATGAAACATTTGAGCAACGCGACAATTGAGAATTTGTACTCAGGGGGGTTTTTGAACATATGCGTCCTACAGATTGCAATTTCGATAGTTGCAAAGATTTTCGAATTTACAAAAACTTTTTCTATTAATTATAAATAAATAGAGTAATATTTGTTAACAAAAATAGGCCTATGCACTGCGGCTGATCAATACGAATCGATTCATATAACTTTTATATGATTTTACGTATGCTAAGTATGCGAAACAGCCTGTCAAATTGATTGTATGGAATTTTGTCAGCGTATTATATATAGATAGTAAGTAATATACGGCCTATGCAATATTTCGACCTAAAATCGAAAACGTTTTTTGGGTCGTTTTTTTCGTTTAATATACAACGTGAAATTTTCCGATTCCAATCAAGTTGCATTTAAATAATATAAACTAAGTTGAAATAAAAGATATATAATAAAATAAATAAGAAATATCAAAATAAATTAGCATAAAAGACAATATGCAAATTTTATGTAATATTTGTAGCAAATTTAATATACAACGTGATAAAAGATAATATAATAAAATAAAATAAGAAATATCAAATAAATTAGCATAAAAGACAATATACAATTTTACTGTATATCTTTGTAGCAAATTCATATACAACGTGATAAAAGATAATATAATAAAAACAAAATAGAAATATCAAAATAAATTAGCATAAGACAATATACAAATTTTAATGTAATATCTTTGTAGCAAATTTATTTATGTTTTGTCCCACTATAAACGTGCTTTATCTAAAATGAGCTTAAATCTGGAAATGCAAAAAATATTTGGGTCAAATTTGCCAATTAATTGTTATAAATAAATAAATTTTAGTGAGTTTGAACAAAAGTTGACTCATTATTTCTGATTTCATTTTTTTAAAGCACCTAAAATGAAAAACAAAGAATCTGTTAAATAAAGACCTATGCTTTTACGTGTAAGTAAAATTTGTCCAAAAAAATTGGCCGGTTTGCTTATTACTTCTCTTTAAAGTTTTTTGTGCGCTAAAAATTATTTTAGAACAATTTTTTAGGGATTTTGGTACAGAAAAATATAGGTAATTGGCATGGGTAATACAGATGGCAATTTCGATAGTTGCACAGATTTTAGAATTTACAAAAAACTTTTTCTATAATTATAAATAAATAGAGTAATATTGTTAACAAAAATATGCCTATGCACTGCGGCTGATCAATACGAATCGATTCATATAACTTTTATATGATTTTACGTATGCTAAGTATGCGAAACAGCCTGTCAATTGATTGTATGGAAATTTTGTCAGCGTATTAATAATAGATAGTAGAGTAATATACGGCCTATGCAATATTTCGTCCTAAAATCGAAACACGTTTTTTGGGTCGTTTTTTTCGTTAATATACAACGTGAAATTTTCCGATTCAATCCAAGTTGCATTAAATAATAATAAAACTAAGTTGAAATAAAAGATAATATAATAAATAAAATAAGAAATATCAAAATAAATTAGCATAAAAGACAATATGCAAATTTTAATGTAATATTGATTTTTGTAGCAAATTTAATATACAACGTGATTAAAAGATAAATATAATAAATAAAATAAGAAATATCAAAATAAATTAGCATAAAAGACAATATACAAATTTTACTGTAATATCTTAGTAGCAAAATTTAATATACAACGTTATAAAAGATAATATAATAAAACAAAATAAGAAATATCAAAATAAATTAGCATAAAAGACTATATACAAATTTTTAATGTAATATCTTTGTAGCAAATTTATTTATTTTTTTGTTCACTATAAGACGTTGCGATATCTAAAATGAGCTTAAATCTGGAAATGCAAAAACATTTGGGTCCCAAAATTTGCAATTAATTGTTATAAATAAATAAATTAGTGAGTTTGAACAAAAGTTTGACTCATTATTCTGATTTCATTTTTTAAAGCAACTAAAAATGAAAAACAAAGAATCTGTTTAAATAAAGACCTATGCTTTTACGTGTAAGTAAACATTTGTCCAAAAAATTGCCGGGTTAAGTTATTACTTCTCTTTAAAGTTTTTTTGTGCGCTAAAATTATTTTAGAAACATTTTTTAAGGATTTTGGTACAGAACAATATAGGTAATTGGCATTGGTAATACAGATGGCAATTTCGATAGTTTTCACAGGTTTTTAGAATTTACAAAAAACTTTTTCTATTAACTATAAACAAATAGAGTAATATTTGTTAACAAAAATAGGCTTATGCCACTGCGGCTGATCAATACGAATCGATTCATATAATTTTTGTATTATTTTACGTATGCTAAGTATGCCAAACAGCCTGTCAATTGATTGTATGGAAATTTTGCTAGCGTATTAATATATAGATAGTAGAGTAATATAGGGCCTTATGCAATATGTCGACATAAAATCGAAAACGTTTGTTTTGGGTCCGTTTTTTTCGTTTAATATACAACGTGATATTTCCGATTTAATCAAGTTGCATTTAATAATAATAAACTAAGTTGAAATAAAGATAATATAATAAAATAAAATAAGAATATCAAATAAATTAGCATAAAAAGACAATGTACAAAATTTTAATGTAATATCTTTTTAGCAATTTCATATGCAACGTGATAATAGATATATAATAAAATAAAATAAGAAATATCAAAAATAAATAAGCATAAAAGACAATATACAAATTTTTACTGTAATATCTTTGTAGCAAATTTAATATACAACGTGATAAAAGATAATATAATAAAAATAAATAAGAAATATCAAAATAAATTAGCATAAAAGACAATATCAAATTTTAATGTAATATCTTTGTAGCAATTTATTTATTTTTTTGTTCACTGTAAGACGTGCCTATATCTAAAATGACCATAAAATCCTGGAAATGCAAAAAACATTTGGGTCCAAATTTGCAATTATTGTTTTTATAAATAAATAATTTAGTGGTTTGAACAAAAGTTTGACTCCCTTATTTTCTGATTTAATTTTTTTTAAAGCGCCCCCTAAAATTAAAAACAAAGAATCTGTTAACTAAAGACATATGATTTTACGTGTAAGTAAAATTTGTCCAAAAAAATAGGCCGGTTAGTTATTACTTCCTCTTTGAAGTTTTTTGTGTTCGCTAAAATAATTTTTAGAACAATTTTTTAAGGATTTTGGTACAGACAATATAGGTAATTGGCAACAATGGGACAGAATATTTTATTTGAACAGAAAATGAGCGAAGCAGTAGTTCTCCCACCGTTTTAGCTTGTACAAATATCTACATATGTAGAGATGAAACATTTGAGCACGCGACAATGAGAA
>JARSSU010038975.1:0-20340 GCA_029619165.1 Eurosta solidaginis
CAAAAAGTAACATTCATTCTTGATTCGTTATCAATCTTGAAATATCGCCACGCCCTTTTTTATAGATTTTTTAAGCGTTTATCAAAAGTTAAAGTAACTAACCCGTACGGAGTTATTAAAACTATATATGTGTAATCTAGCGACATTGGCTTAATAAGATGGTCAATTATATTACATCATAAACCAGTTAAATCTATACCCAATTTGGATTATGGGTGACTGCTATGTTTACACTTTACCATCTGCATGCAACTCGTGTGACGCCACTAGGATTGGTATGTACGAATAAAAGCTGATGATGGATACGCGGGTGTTTAAGTGCAATGTGGTGTGTATAATCTGTGGATGCATGTGGTGATTGGTCATTTTCTCAATCCATAAAAGCAGCACCAGCACAAAAGTGTACTAAGCTATTTTCAAGCACGCGACAGCAGCGTTTGCACGTATATTTAACTAGTGACTGCGTAATTTTCAATAATTCGTCACTTCGCCTGTAACATACCTTGCCGCGATGAGCTGAAGGGGACCTAGTCCCAACTGCTAATGATATTTCATCATGGCAGAACCGAAAAAAGGAGTTCCAGATGTGATGGATGTTTGGGACCCGCGTCATGTGATTCATTGCATTCGCTGTAGTTTTGTTTTTATTGTGCAATTTGCTGCTTATTACCACCAGACATACTTATCTATCTCTTCTTCTTCTAATTTATATCACTTCACTAGTCACATAAATATATTCAGTTTATACTTCCCATTACCAATAGTTTAGTGTTTGTTTCGTATTTTATTCAACACCTTTTTTACGAAAGTGAAAAACCAATTTTAGCTACGAGAATGCTGCAAAAGCGCGAAAGTTTTAATGGGTCTAAAGGTCACCGAAATAGCATGGCTTCGTGTTGACTCACAACATTATCAATTTCGGCTCTTTTTGGCCTCGCATACTAACCAAAACGATTTCGCGGTATCACTACTGTAAATGATGTGATGAAGCATCAAATGAAATCGCAAACATAAAAGTCAACACCTCATATAGAGCTAACGGTACAATGTTTTTGAAAAAACATGCACGGCCTCCGATTTGCAGCTCCGGAAAAATATCCCCTTTTTACAGCCGATCACTGTGGCCTAAGAAATATCGACAAAAGCGCTCGCAATTCCGTGAGATCGTCTAATGTATCCGCAAGCTTGAGAGTCCACTGGTCCAAGAAAATGTAAGTAGTATCGGATCATTCGCGACCAGCGAAGAATTCGTCTATATGGGACCAACATTAATTGCGAAAACAATGCAGGTTAAAGACAAAATGGAAAATAACTTTTGCCAACGCGTGCTATTTTCGACTAAGTAGGCAACTGAAAATTAAACTCCTCTCTCGACGAACATAATCACGCTCTTGAAGTCGCTCATCATACCTGTGCTGGTTCGGAATCGTGGTCGGTATTCGAGAGAAATTGAGATGGTTTTTGGAGTATTCATGAGAACAAATTTCTCCGAGATTTGTGGTTCTCTCCGTTGATACCGACGGCAAGTATCGATAATAATGAGTTGTTTGAGCTTTAGTGCAGAGAATCAGAGGCTCCAAGGCTTCGCTGGATAGGTCTTGTTTTGCGAGTGGACGAAGGCTCTCTGGCCAAGAAAGTATTCAATCGACACCGGATATTTTGATGGAAGGTGGTTCCTCGATAAATGTTTGTATTTTAGTTCGCAGTCAGATTTTTGTATACTTGCAGTATTGATGTAATTTTACTTGAAAATTTTACAAGTAGAGTTCACTAAACTGAAATTTATGGCTTGCTGGCTTAGCGCTTCACTTTTGTAGTACTTTATTGCATCATTGCAACTTTTCTCACATACATATATATGCAACGTTTTGCTATTTTCTGGTTACCATAACAGCATAATACTAACAACATAACGTACATAAGTACAAAATAATGGGAAAGTACTGCATGTAAGAAGACATTAACTGCGACTTAAAAAATATTTCACACAACCATTAATTCCCTAAAGTGTTTCGTAATTTCGCGATTGTTTACTTTTTCTTGCTATTATGTTATTTCTTTGCTTTAACAGCTATAACTTAATTTTAATCTAAACAAGTAAGTGAAGGCTAAAGCTCGGGTTTAACCCGAACATTACATACTCAGTCTGAGAGTTTTTGAGACAAAATAAGGGAAATCACCATGTAGGGAAAATGAACCTAGGGTAACCCTGGAATGTGTTTGTATGACATGGGTATCAATGGAAAGTATTAAAGAGTATTTTAAATGGACGTGGGCCATAGTTCTATATGTGGCCCGCCATTTCGGGATATCGCCATAAGGTGGACCAGGCCTGACTCTAGAATTTGTTTGTACCGATATGGGTATCAAATGAATATGTGTTAATGATAATTTTAACAAGGTTGTGGCTAAGTTCTATAGCTGTGGGACGATACCGCCTTTCGAGATATCGTCCGATATAAAGGTGGACCATTTGTGACTCTAGAATGTTAATTTGTACGAATCATTGCGGGTATCAAATCAAAAGGTGTACAACATGAATATTTGTTAAATGAGTGGCACCCTTAGTTTATATAGGTGAGTGAGAGCTCTTTTCGAGATATCGCCATAATCGGTGGACCCACGGTGACTCTAGACTGTGTTTGTTTGTACGCTTACGGGAATCAAAATGAAGGTGTTATGAGTATTTAAAAGGGAGTGGGGCCTTATGTGCTATAGGTGGATGCCTTTTCTAGATATCGCCATAAAGGGTGTGACATCACGGGTGACTCTAGAATGTGTTTGTACGATACGGGAATCAAATGAAAGGTGTAAATGAGTATTTTAAACGGAAGTGGGCCTTAGTTCTATAGGTGATGCCTTTAAGAATATCGCCGTAAAGGTGGACCAGGGTGAATCAAGAATTGTATTTTGTCCGATATGGGAATCAATAAGGTATTAATTAGTATTTTAAAGGCAGAGAGCCTGTTTATAGGTGAACCCTTTTAGAGATATCACCATTTTTTATCGCTTTGCGTGATTCAGTATGCCAAAGAGGTGTAGTGTAGTTGTATTAGGGATAACGAGAACGGGACGGCTTTGCTATTCGATTGCCCTACCCCTAAAAAAAGAGCCACAGAACTCTTCGGTTCGGCCTTAACTGGAAAGTCACACCCATATTAATGTTTTAACTTTCTCCGGATTTCTATCGTTTTGTGTAATCTCAACGGACTCGCTATTGCAAAATGTCCTCAACTTGTGGACAACTGCTTTTCAGGCATTGTATTATACATCAAGTCGAAATCGATTAGTGATATTTTGTATTTTTTACTCATCAATTTCCTCTTAGAAACATTTATTTTTCAAAAAGCGTGTATTTGATTTTACACTACGCAATAATTCCATTTTAGTTTTTATTTAATGTAATAACGAAATCTTCAGCACTACAAACAATTTACAAATTTGAAGCGCAAACTACTTGAATTCTATTCTTATATATCAAACTTATGAATTTATCACTCTTAAACATACACAACGAAAAATGGAAAGCAAAAGTTCACTAAAAAAATTTTTGTGTCACTAATTTTCACCTTTCATAAATACCAAAAAATAATATTTTAAAAGTGTAACGAAAACGAAACTGAAACAAAATAGAGCAAAAGGAAAAGCATCTTAAAAGTGCACTTAGGATAATAGAACGTCGTCGTCTTGTTATTGGTCAAGAGCCATAACACACACACACCACACAAAAAACAACAACGGCGGGGGGGCACTTTCTGTTCATGGAGTCCAAAAAAATGGATCCACCGCGCATAGTGGCAGCGCGCCAAAGCTGCCATTTTTTGTAGAATTAGTAGCAACGAAAACATTCACGGCTAGAACAACAACAGCAGCAACGAGAAGTAGAACAACACTACTCAGCAAATTGTGGAACTTGAGGCGACACAACGAGCAGAGAAGTTAATAAATCTACAACAAAAGGGATGAAACTAAAAAGGATGAAAGCATGTAGAATCTGGGAAGGAAACAAATTTCGAAAGAGAAAAATAAAACCATCAAAGTGAAAGCAGTGAGATACCGAAAAAGTGGACACAATGGACAAGTGCCAAAATAAAAGTGTGAATAAGAGTGAAAGAAGTCTCAAATTGTTTATACCTTTCATGAATATACCAGCCCTACTCGCGCTCGACACAATTATCCAATCAGAGGAAAACTACGTTTTTCATTTCCTAACAGAACCTTATTATCGTTCCCAAGCGCTCGTTACAGCAGCATTGGGCAGCTTGAAGATTTAGCTAACCTGATCTTCTAAGAAGCCTTAGTTATTTACTCTCACTGTCCTGGCTTTGTTGTGCGTCCGACTTCAATGAGAGCAAAAACCCCTGTCGTAGGGCTTTTATTAGCGTTTTGATAAAGTGTTTTGATCACGTCAGCTTTCCTGCAGTAGGAACTTTCTTAGTTGCACAAATTTTCTGTCTAGAAACTCGATGTGATTTAGGCATCCGTAGCCCAAAGTGTTCTTCAGGTCTTTACCTTCTCTACCATCAAGAGTTCAATAGCTACATAAGTTTTTTTGATGGGTCTACACGATGCGAGTCATATGAATTGATGCCAGGAGAGGGAGTACTCAATGTATGTTCTGCATATAATATGGCCCTAACAAACTTGAACCGGCCGCTCCGTTAGGGCCTCACACATACTCAATGAGCCCAAGGCCCTACCACAGCACCAACACATCAAGACATTTTCAACTGCAATGTAGCAACTATTCCTTTAACACTCATGTCTCTTTGGTCCAACAAACTTTCTTAGTATTCGCGATATATGATATCGATGAAGATTTGTGAGTGATCGCACCTATTAGATGGGCTACAGTTACAAGAAGAAGAAAGAAGTAGAGGGTCAGGTAATGTTGAACTAGTTGGTCATCAAGACCTCTCGTAAACTGAATATGTCCACAGTGTTTCCTGACCAAACAGAAATCCCAATAAGGTACAAGGAAGTACATATGTTACATAATAACTCCGCCCTCTAAGCAAATACCTTACGTTATCTAGGACCATTGCTTAATTTTTGCCTCGAGAACTGGCCACGCATTTATTAGCTAGAGCCCTGACCTTGAGAGAGCAGGACATGAATACGGAACATGCTAAGTCGTATCTTCCTACAGTACAACTTCCTCTTGAGAGAAACCTTTTCTCTCAATAAGAGGTAATATTTTGGATCAGCGCCACGTCAAAGAAATCTTCTGTAGGATTAGGAGGGGTTGTAAAGGCAGTGACATGTTTTTCGCCCCTTCAACAGTTTCGTCGTTATATTTACGTCTGGTTTTTTGCCCCTTGAACGGGCATCTTATTTCTGTTAAAGAACATAGCCAGCATATTTTTTAGACCAATATCCAAATTACATCTAAATCCGTTCTGCACTCTTGGCGAGATTCAGTAACAAAGATATCCAAAATCTCACAAAGCCAAATAATATGAAATTAATACTGCGCCCTTGAAATGATACCAATTAATTGAAAGAACAAGAATAAAAATTAACTTAGAATCCTTCATTAAAAAATATTTTTTGTTCATAAACGGAGGATCTGCATATGAACAGCCTACCGCAGTACTGCCCTTATTTGTTTTTTATGGAGTCCCAAAAAAGGCCAACTAGAAAATGGGCAACAGGCTGGTGAACTGGCGAACTGGGCTGCACTACTGAAAAATGGCAAGTCATATGAATGTAGATTAAGGTGAGCCGTGGCAAAGAGGTGAGCAGCGGCAAATAATACATGAAGAACGACACAGCCGACCATCATACTAAAGAATCAGACAGACAGACGAGCCAGGCGGATAAGCGAATCGTCGGGCCCTGCATTTTAAAGCGCTCTTAAACGCTTAAAAATCGTTATGTGCGCTAGAGTTGAATAAGAACCCAAAGCTTCCATCCCCAAAATACCAAAAAGGACAAAAAAGACACAAAAAAAATCCATTTAAAGTTACGGTAGAATGTCAGCAAAAAATCTGAATGTTGGAGAACAAGAGGCTAGTGTTGAAGGGAAATAGAATTAACACAGCTAAATCTGCTTCCGTTTTTCTGATTATTTGTTGCAAATAGATGCTAAAGTGAGCCTTTGATACACAACAAAAATATTTGCTGGAAGCCAAAGCAATTGAACTTAAATGTGGGCGTTGCATGGTAAGGCACAAGGCAAGTTCTTCAACAAATGAGGGAGATAACAAAACATATAAAAAGATGATAGAAAAAATTTTAAGGACCACCTTTATATAAATGAACCAAACAATAGAAAGCAATTTTTTCCTTTAATACAGACATAGTCTTGTTGAATTTTGACCAAAATACTTAACTATTGTATTTTGTCTATTTTATGAATCCCAAAATTTTTTTACAAGAGCTATGTAAAGTTTTTATGGTCAAAATTCAACAAATAATGTCTGTATAAAAGGAAAAATTTCCTTCTATTTTTGGTCCATTTATATAAAGGTAGCCCTTAAAATTTTTTTTATCATCTTTTTATTTTCTTTTTTTAGTACTGCCTACAAAAAGGCAATTGCAACTTTAATTAGTATTAAGTAATGCCTAAGTGAAAATTTTTATCTTTATTTATTAGTTTCAAGATAGCTACCCCTTCTTTGGCGTTGCTCGGACGTACTACGTCTATATCTATATTCGGTTTAGTTGACTGTAGAGATGTATGTGTGCTACATATAAATCGGTGAATTATTATAGCTGTTCGATGTTCTTGATATTGGTGGAGCGGGTGAGTTGGACAAGGGGGATGAATGTGGTGAATGACTCTTGTTGCCGGATAGTGCAACGCAATCGTTGTTGGTGAATATGATCACAATTGTTGAGGAATTAAGTTCAACACAATTGATGTTGTGGTGAATTTTCATTTCTGGTGAATGTGCATCATAACAAGATAATTCCATCTTGTTTGTCAGCTACTTAATTTGCTCAGCTGAAAATCGTGGTGAAATTCGCATACGCCTGAAAGTCCAAAAGAATCGTGGTGAAAGTCGCGTACGCCTAAAAGTATGTAAGGACGTGTATTGAGCCGGGCCTTCAATGAGGTGAAATTCTACAACGTCTGCAACACTCAGGAGGCTAGCCATGAAGGTATGGCCTAATCTTCTAAATAGTTCGACTTGTGCGTTACGTAGCTCAAATTTTTTGATCAAACATTGCACTGTCCCCGAGTTTTAAACTATATTTCAGGTTTCAAGTCTCTAGATATCCAGGAAGTTAGTTAAAAACCGATTGCAAGATTCCCAATTTAAAATTAGTTTTCTCAATATCTCGATCCATGCGCCACCCAGCGGACTTTTTTTGATAAAATATTGCATTGTCACCTGGTTCTGACTTACCGCCCAAGTTTAATGTCTCTAGCTCATCGGGAAGTTACTCGAAATCGATAGCAAGATTCCCCCGTTTTTAAAGGATTTGCAGTTATCTTGACTAGCGCGCCACATAGCGGAACTTTGTTTTCTATAGGTTGAATTGTCACCAGGCCTCTAACTAAGTGCCAAGTTGCAAGTCTCTAGATAACCGGGAAGTTAGTTAAAAATGGATTGAAAGATTCCCAAATTAAAATTTGTTTTCTTACTATCTCGATCCCGTGTGCCACCTAGCGAATTTTTTTGATCAAACTATTGCATTGTCACCGGGTTCTGACTCACGGCCCAAGCTTCAAGTCTCTAGCTCACCGGGAATTTACTTAAAAATGGATCGCAAGATTCCCTGCGTTTTTCAGGGATTTTCGTTTATCTCGATTCGTCTGCCACCTGGCGGCATTTTGATTTCCACGAATTGTAGTCCCATCGACTTGCAAACTATGTGCTAAATTTCAAGTCTCTGGATCACCGAGAAGTTAGTAAAAAAGCGATTGCAAAATTTCCATTTTAAAATTATTTTTCTGTATATCTCGATCTGTGCGCCACCTAGCAGATTTTTTCTCACTTGCATTGTAATGTCCCCCAGATCTGAACTATGTTCTAAGTATCAAGTGTACTAGCTCAACGGGAAGTTACCGAAAAAGACTTTGTCAAAAATTCGTATGGAATGAGAGGACAAACATGAAAGGGACTTAACATAAAGGTAGTAAAAAAGAATAAAAATTAACACGAGAAATGTGAATAAAAAAGGCAAATTAAAATTTGCAACTGACACTTGCAGCTCGAGGTTACTTTGGTGTTGGTTTGTTGTAGCTCTTGCAGATCATATGCTGTTGTTGTTGTTGTAGCAGGCAACGGAATCAATTTGGCACTTTAAATGATAAATGAGGGCAAAGAAACGTTCTACAACAACAACAACGACAACAGAAACATTAACTAACGAACTTAGTTTAGTAAAAGGTAAAAAAGGATACTCACGCCAACAACAGCAAGTGAAAATAAAGTTGAAGTAAAAGCGCATCAGTTAAACTGAAATGAATGTGTTGATAAGCTGCAACGAACGGTCGTCGTAAATTACTGCTAAGGACATACGAATTGTACAGGTTTGTAATTGGATTTGTGTTTGTGTAATAGGATAGTTACGGAGTTTAGATTACGAATCGTTGGAGCTTTTGTTACATTAAACTATTTATTTTGGTTGAGGGATGCTTTGAGGTAGATATCAAGGAAGCAATCAGTAGAAAGTACCTGTGTCAGCTTCAAATATTCTCCATCTAATTCTGGTACGGTGAGATCAAAGAAACTGCTAGCAGCATACTACACATGAAATATGGCTTTCGGGAGGAACTGAGGACTGTCAACGCATTTCACCAACGGTATGCAATACACGGTTATTCGACCGATATTAGTGTATGGACCTCTTGTCTGGTGTAGGGCGTTGGACAAAAAGAACAATCAACAGAAGATTGGGAAGGTGCAAAGGCTGTAATGTCGGCGATTATCAGGCGCAGTAAACAGCGGCAAGGAGTAGACATAAGTTTTGATTTTTCCTCTATAATTACTCGTGAGGGAGTCGTCCGCTAAAGGGTTCTAATCCAGCATGTGAAAAGCAACTTAATATGGGCACGTGACGATATTAAATGACGTTCGAAAGAAAAGCCAAACTTCTCCAACGCAATACGGTCTCAGACACCAATATAACGATCTTTGGCTACAGCTAGGAATTAGTTCCGACTTCCTGACTCATGCAGTGTCTTCCAGGTGGATAACTATGGCATAGAGAGATAACCCTGCTAGGCAGCCTTAAAGGCATTATAATCTAACGTGATAAATTCGGATATCGTGTGAAGGTGTCAAACGTTGTTGGCGTTTATAATGTATCTCAACGTCTCCCTTGGCTGGGTCCCTGGTCACAGCGATATCTGAAGGGAATGAATTCGCGTGTGAGGCGGTCAGGAAAGGTTCTAAAATGAACATAACCTGGGTTATTTCGAGGAATATGATATTAAGGCAACGGACTTGTTGTGAACCAAAAGGGTGACTTGCGAGGTCTCACAGTTCATATTTGGGTGAAAAGGAACTAGCTTGCTTCTCAGGCTAAACAAATTTGCTATACAAAAGCTGATAGGATGGTAAGAGGAGTCGATTCATCACTTTTTCTGCCGATGTTCCTGACTGTAAACAAGACGACTCAGATTTTTAGGCGCATATCCTTAGGGCATTCTGGCAGAGGTTGGTGGATCCTTCAGTCCAAATTAAGTTCTTCAGAGAAAGCAAGTGGTTTGTCGAAAACTACAAGGAAGTAATCTGATTGGACGAATGTGACACCACACCTCACTTATTGAGGGCATCAACAATGGACACAATTTTCTCGAGTAGTGGTGTGGGGAAGTTCCGATCCACGCCTTTGTAACCCAACCTAGTGTAACTCAAGTTTTATATACTCGAAATTGTAAGCATTTAAAAAAAAACTGTGGTTAAATGATCAGACGGTAGTTCCAATGTCATTCCAAAAACAATCAGAAATGACCGCAAAGAGTTTCGCATGAATCCCAAAAAGATCCGCAGACCATATAAAACTGGTTCCGAAAACAATCCCGTAGTAACCCAAAATTATCAAAAACTTAATCGTGGAATGATCTCAGAATAGTCCCGAAAATTTTCCGAAACGGTTTCGAAGTGATCCAAAAACAATCCCGAACTAATCTAAAGATAGCGACGAAAAATATTTCGAAATTTATCCTGCAATGATATTTAAAACGGTTCCAGAAATAAGGTCGAAATGATCCTTAAACGGCCCAAGAAAGTTTCGAAATATTCCTTTAGACCATTCCTTATTAGTTCCGGAAAGAGTCCGGAGAGTATTCCAGAATTGATGAAATATGATTCTAATTGAAGGAGGGTGCCACTGCTTACTTTTCTAAAATTTGCCTAGACTTTGATTTCAGTATATTACCAAAAACATGGTTTAAGACTCAAAAATCAGGGATTCACCGACTTTAAAAAAACTGTAACGGGTGAGAGTTTTGTTCCCCTCGTTTTTCACAAATTCCTCTTATCTCTGCCAATAGGGGTTAAACTATTAATAAACGCATTGCTCAAGATTATCTTACTCAAGGTCATTTTACTTACTGCCTTCCTTTTTTATGAAAGTAAGTCCTTTTTATCAAGCTATCTACAAAACCTTATCAAAGTTCTCGCAGGTCGTTCTGTATTCTGATGGGACTTATCTACAAGGCCCAGCGTCCGGACATACCCACCTCCCCAAACATTCACACCTTCACACATGTTTGACTACAATACCAAAGGTTTCGTGGTCACATTCAACCTTTGACTTTTGATACTCGACTACGATAAAGACGATCTCAGGTTTTAATCCTTATCAATGTCGGCGCTCTGTATAGGCTTGAAGAGAAGTTCGTCTTTATCCTCCCTGGAAGATAACCGCCCTAAATTAGTCCAATTCGGTTCCAGTACCAATTCCGATAAGGCAAATTTGAAATATTCGCCTCAAGCTTGCTAAATCCCTAACATATCCATTGCGCGCGTTTATGTTCAAGTATTTAGAAAAGCTTTAATGATAAAGTTCAATTCAATGCGAACTAAATGGGGTAATATTAGCAATTTGGCTAGTTAAACTTTTATAAGTTACGTGTTGAAAGTAAAAAAATACAATTTTATTTTTCAAGTAAGTACGTGTTCAATGTGGTTCATGCGAAATTTTAAAGAAGATAGCTGTGCTTTAAGAGGGTGCAAAGCACTTCGTGTTTTCTTTATGCTACGCAATACGAGATTGGTTCGATACTAGAAAGGATTATATTGGCGCTGAACTTTGGTTGGTTTGTGTGGTGACCTCTAATAAACTCACAATACAAGTATCCATCCATCCCTTGTCCAAAGTTTCCGATTCTTAAAAGCTGATCTCAAGATTCCTTCTCTCATTTTAATTTTCTAATTATGTCGACACATGCGCACCTAGTGGTATATTTTCTCTGTTTGTTTCATTGTCGCGGTGTTCTTTTCAAAATGTAAGGTTTCAAGTTTATAGCTAAATGAGAACACACCTAAAAATCGATCACAAGATTTCACGTGCCCTAAAGTGATCTTTTAAATATCTGGACCCCTGCTCCACATTGTGAAATTTTCGATGTGTTCACATCGTTGCTTACGGTATGGGGAATCCAGAATGTTAGCGTAAATGTGTCATTCCATTCTAGCGTAATATGTAAACAATGTACGCGATGTAGTTCATACGAGCGAAACCAGACAGTAAATCAAAGCAACCAAAGCAAAGAAAAAAAGGAGAAAAAATGAAAAGAAAGGAAGGGAAAAAGGAGGGGAGAGAACAGGAAAGATGAAAAGCTAAAAGTGGAAACCAGACGGCATGTTATCAGTTTGCTGTCGACGTGTTAAGGGTGTGCCATCGATGAGTACTCGGTTTGTTATCGACAGGTTATGGGCGAGTTATCCATGTCTTATCCATAGTTGTTGGTAGGTTATCGACTTTGTATGATCTATCTATTTTTATTGCTTTATCGATAAGTAACCGATTTATTATCTATTATTATCTAAAATTTATCGAAATGTTATCCAAATCTCTTGCATTCGAGAACTTATAGACATTTTATCGGAGTGTTGGCAAATATGTCAGCGGCGTGTTATCAATTTGTAATAGAAAATGTATCGATTTTTTATCAAAAAATTATCGATATTTTCAAAAAATATATCGGCGTTCATCGATTTGTTATCATCATATAGAGATCAAATTACCGTATAAAAATTGATAACACATCTGGAACTCTTCGATAACACGGTTATAAAAAGCCAAAAAATCATCACAACCGACGATAAGATGCTGATGTTCTTCTCAAAAAGCCCGAAATTATTTGTTTCTGATTAAGTTTTCTATGTTATGTTTTAATTTAAATCCCTGGAAGAGCCTTATTAATTTAAAACATTTGCTTTCTTGACCTGCACGAGCTCGGTTCAAGCCGCTTCTAACTTCGCAACATGACTGTTACATGGATACCTGTTCACTGAAACATTTAGGGCAACGAGAAGGCAAACGAACTTGTCGGTCAAGAAAAATCAGCCACATCAATTAAAAAAAACATACCCACATAGCAGATTCAGTATTTAGCGGTCTCCAACTGGTACTCCTCGGACACCTGCAAGAAAACCTATCAAATTGGGCGAATTAGGATAGTTGGAGAACAGAGGTCCAAGGAAAGAAATCATTAGAATCACTGACACAATCACGGGCCACTGGGCACTTGGCCTACATGCTGCAAGCATGGAAATCCCTTTAACAGTATTTGCAGGAGCGTGTAGCGAGGAAGGCAGCAAAGAAACAGTCGTACCCTAACTGCGTGGATGATCAGCTATACCACACACCAAGTTTCTAACTATGGGCAGTTATATACTGCCAGAACTTCATGATGCAGTTAAATGCTCTATAGTAGATACACGCAGTTTCAGTTTATTCCAGGAATATGTGAATCAAAATAGTGCGCCGTGCGCTTGTTGGGCTCAGGTCTTTGGTATCCATTCCCAACCAGACCTACACCTGTATGTTTACATGGAGTTTACTCCATGTTAAGTTCATCCATGCTTCCCTGTAACGCAAAGTCGTGTTCAAATAACCTTGTTTCCTTGATAGTCGGTAAAGAGAAATTTTGGATCTTTTGTAGGTGTCTAAGGACCAATTCAGTGCTGACTTTGGCCAAATCTTCAATCGCGTATCCATGATTTCCTATGAAGTCCATTTAGTCGAATATTACTAAATTTTTGTTCCTTTATTTCTGAGCAATCACGTACAGTAATATTCTCTGCTAATCTTCACTCATTTACCATCTTATCCATTACGCAAGCTTACCCTAATTCAACCACTATAATGCCATTAAAATTCCATGAGCTCAACACTTCATCCACTTCAATGAATAAATTTGTGAACTCATCACGTGAGTACTCAGAACAAGAATGCTCATCAGAAAGCTATGGCTCAGCAACAGCTACTTCATCAAATTTTTGTTGCCAGCTATAAGAATAATGCACACCCTGCAATCGCAGCTATCGCTCATCTTTTGAACAACCACACTGATCCATCTCATCCAAGTATTCAGGTATGAGCTCATCATAATTCCAAGCAAGTGTCTACTGCCGGTTGCTTCCACTTGCCGCTTACCGCTTGTCAGCGTTGATTACTTGCGTACTTTTGTACTTTTGCTAAGCAATGACTTGGCTTCCGCTGCTTGTTTACACCACAGACACTCATCAAATTATGGCCATCTAAGTTTCGAAATTGGGTCAGTGCATAATCTTCAACTCAGTCCGTTGCAAATGAATCGCATGTATTTGGGATTGGAAGTTTGGCACGTCAGTGCTGTAAAAATTTGTTCGTATTTTATGGATATTCGTCTACCTAGAACACTTGTTAGTGTTGCAAGATTGCGTAAGCAATATTTGATCTCTGAACTTTAATGCCAGCAACGTGATTGGGTATTTTATGGTAAATAACAAAATAATAAAAAAATAGGTTAAGCTCTAGTGAAATCGGACATAAGAGACCCTATAGAGAGATATAGCTTATGCGCGAGGTCCTCAAAACAAAATTGGGTCGGGTATCTAAAGTTAGCAAGCGAATTTCTTTCTTTGTATTCGTCGGGGTTATCTTTAGGTTTGATAAATATACCAAGTCTGAATCACAACGACAGAGAAAAGCCTTCAATGACTGGGAAGCTGAGCGTGAAGGAGCTCGATGACTCCACCTTGTCATATGCAATAGAGCAAACTCAGTAGCGTTGTCTGAAATGTGCAGCGGTACCGACTGCCATTGGGCTAAAGTTTACTTTGCTGACCCGATCACACCCTTTCAAAGGTATACTACAAGTGACCAGCCACGTCTGATCCGCTTTGTCCCCAGATATTAGCTCGTTTACCTCACCGCTCATAGAGGTCATCCACATCTGGAAGACGCAATCGGTACTCGATATTAGGTCATCACCATAGTCCACGTAGATGCAGAAAGAAAGTGTTTATTTTATATTAAGGCAATTTCCAATCGGCAGTGACTGCCGACAAAACCATAGCGCCTTTCTATGTAGATGCTCCCTGGATGAATTCCTGAAAATCAGTAGATCTCCTGCTTTGCACATCTAAAAAAAAGATCTCGCTACCGATCTGTACATGAGTAGACCGCATGTAGACCGAGAGCCAGATTACGTTTATCTTAAAAGAAGTGTCTCCAGCGCAGCCTATAACTTCTTAAACCTATTGTCAACCTCACCTATCCGTGGTGAATACTGTTTATTTAGCGGATGAGGCTCTGATGACCCACAGTTCCTCCCGGAAAAAGGGGGTAGGATGACTTAAAAGGTTCAACATGGCCATATAAAATTGTTTCGCGAGGGCCGGTCTAGTACCTTCATGTTGTTGTTTACCAGTACCTACTGAATCAATATCCGGCAAAGGTCCATCATCATCTAGAAAGCGCTGGCTATTCGAGTAGTTATTAAAGAATCCATCCGAAGTGGATCTCGATAGCGTCTCATACACCACACCCATAATAGTGGAGGCTCCCACTTGAAAAGTGCTACAGTGATCGGACAAAAAACACACCTTTCCGTCCAATTTGAATATATTCGCGACCCAGTCTGCTGCCTTAGAAAAGGTGCTTTGCCACTCATAGTTTCCAGGGAATAATTGAAATCTGTATAAAATAGAGTAGAAGTTGGTATGAATGCTCGAAGTGAGAAACATCGCCCATATACCGAAGGCTGATCAACGACCGAGGCCAGCATTACACTAACACATATGATGTAGAATATCACTCTATAGACCATAATCGACTTGAACGTAGCCCACATAGTCGACAATTCTGCAAAGCATTGCGCTCCATAAAAGGTGTAACGTAGATAGTCCTATGCAGTGTCCTTTTATACAGCTATTTTCCCGATTAAGGCCACTCACCATTCTTCTAGGACAATTCTGTTGCACAAAGGCTTATTAGTGAATTCAAATAGAGCCTCTTGACTCCCAAGCTAGCCAGAAATTTTATGTTTGAACCAGACAGAGCACTGTTTAAAGCTCTTTTTTGTTTGGGTATGATACGTTGCTAACATTAACTCCCGAAGAATATGTTCCCGTATGTTTATATCCAGGTCTGAAATGCTCGAGAGATATGTGAGATATTTTACTGGTCTTTGAAGCGAAAGCAATTTTGACTATGTCTCAAGATGTATGTATGTAGTATAATTAAAAGAAATAAGTTTAAACGAGGGCCAAATCAGCTGCCCACTAAGTGTGCAAAGAACTTTGAAGCGGCGCTGAAATAATGCCGTCCAAGCACTTAGACTTCTAGGGCTTTCAAGAATAATAGTCCACGTAAGTTGGCGTTATACAGATGTATGACAGGCATTTCATGCAGAAGCAAGAATCGTTGGTGCAGCTAGAGGTAACTGCACATTTCGAAATTAGAATAAATTGTGTCCATCAGGAGCTTTAGGTACTCGGCGCTGTTCATCGTCGAGTCACCATTCATTTCCCTTAGATACCAGAAGAGGCTGGATTATTTGAAAAATTATAACTTTAAATAAGCTATTTTATATACGTACTAAAAATGTGTTTTAATGCAATTTCAAAAAAAATATTGGAATACTCCCTGAAGAAGATACGGAAATCTCAAAACGCTTTGTTGGGAAAATTATAAAAGCGGACGTAAAGCTATAACTTAGTATATGTGACCCGGTGTATGAGAAGGTGGCTTATGACTAAAAAAAAATTTTCCACTTTTTTTCTAGTTTCGATAGTTTTTGAGACGCTCTTAGACTAGAAAGTCCTAACTTGCTTAGAAGTGTACTAAAAATGTAGAGAAAGAAGAGCACAAATGAAAGACGATGAAGCCTTTGGTTCCTTCGATGCCACTTTGGTGGCTGGTGAAGCATCCTCAGATCTTTTGATATCATGTTTTTTCGATGGCAATGGAGCCAAACTATCGGTCAGAAACTGGTTTGTGCTTTGCCTTTGGGCATGACTGTTCATAATGCAAAAGAAAACTACTGAGAAACTGAAGAAATGCATTGTTTATCTTTAACAGTTGTTTCTCGCAATTTCTGTTTTGAGTAATAAGCCACCTTTTTATAGACCGGGTCACATATAAAAGTATTTTGGAAGAATTGCTCCTTAGCCTAGGGGTTTCTTCATTTCCCACTTGTAAACCCTAAAACTAGACATTGTATTGTGTGCAATATTTTAATGTGAAAATATCCATGCTAACATCAACTAAGAGGAAGCAGCCCACGAGAGCAATATTACATAGAAGAGCATCACGAGGAACACTCTAAGATCAGTATAGTTTGAAAACTAGATTTATGAGGCGCTTAAGAAGCGAAGTCCTTTTCGAAAATGGCCTGAGATGACCTCAAATATCAAGCCTTTGGTTTTAAATATCTTACTAAAACATAAGTAGAATGGCAGTAAATGGGGACTAGGAAATGTGATATATTCCCAGTATTTCTCCACCGCAGCCATCCGACTGAGAAAGTAAGCCAGTGCAAATGCAGGCTGATAGCAAGCTATCGTATACAAATAAGAGGATTTGCAAGTAAATTCGTTGCAATATTTTAAAGGTAGGTTCCAGGTTTATCTTACTTTAACATTTTAAAGTGGATTGTAACAATCCTATACTCAACTCCAGAGACAGGGTTAATTCCTTCAAAGTACGCAAAAGCTTCTACAAGGGCCCAGATGCAACATAGTCGTGCTATACTGGGTGTAACAAAAAATTATATTAAAATGTGATCCACTTGTACGCTGTCTGCCTTTGAACTTGCACGCTCACGACCTTTGACGTGTTACATGCAACTTTCACACCTTTTTGCCAAATCATTTCAAAGCGTGAAAAAAAACATGTTATAACCGCATTACGCCTTCAATCTCCCCCACTTATGTATGTAGCCACACTGAAAGAAATGGTGCTAGTAAAATCAACAAATCGGTTCTGCTGTTCGTGTTCTTGACTTAAAAGCTGGAGACATTGGTGCTTTATCGGTAACCGTATCGGTAACCTTTTAACAGCTGATTCGACCAACCTTATGAGAATCAATGCAATCGATTATTGGTGCCGCTAAGGTCGTAACCGTATCGTAGCCAACCAATTGGGTTTTGGTTGACCGTCGTAACGATAAACAGCTGATTACGTTAGGGATACGGATGCAGCGATACGACATACGGCACCAATGACTCCGGCTTAAAGGAGATTCGTGAAATTTATCGAATTATGAGCAGTATAAATAGGCTTTTTGACCATTTTTTGCTTAGTGCAAAGCTAAATTAAACTCCACTATTTCGGCTCAACGCTTCGCTAAGCACCTTAGCTTCTTCAGGAGCGAAACTGAATTTATTTAGAAATTTTATTACAAACAAGTAATTGTACCACAACAACAATATACATGTAAGAAAGTTATTAAAAGAAATTATGGTTAATTCGGCCGAGTTCTTTGTCAAGCGAACAAATTAGTTTAGTCATTTCAACAGAAGAGAAATTGTCGCTCTTAAGTTAACAAAATTTTGTAAAATTTACAGATTCCTAATCAATCTAATTGATTTTTCTGTTAACACAACTGATCTTACAGGTCATTTCAACGGCGATCAACTGTCAATACATGAGTAAATATCAAAGAGAATTTTACGGTTACTGCGCTCTCTACTTTGTACTTATGACGATAGTGCCACTTGTTAAAAAAAAACTCCAAAATAAGAAAACTATCAATTCGAAAAAACACACAAAATGGGGAAAACAATAAAAAGCTAATTTTTCAGTTATCAATACAAAACGAAAAAAACCCTTTTTGAATTTATTGTGCAAAAATTATGAGATACCAGGACACCTATTTATCGGGTACAACTGTGCAACTTCTCGTCCAAGCTAATGCAAAATTGCGCCCTCTTGTTGCAAAATTTTTGCTTGAACGAACAGGATTTTTCCAAAGTTAGTAACATTTTGTTCAAGTTTTTATGAATTTTCACTCACGCAAACGAATCTAATAAGATAATAAAAACATCTTTTTTAATGTTGACGTTTCCGAAAAAATAAAAGTTAGAGTTGCTTTGGGAACTGTTTCAACTTAAAGTGTTACGAAAAATTAAACTTGCCGAATACATGTAAAGTTACTCCAGTGGTGAATTACCTTCCTGTGATTTGATTCTTTACTTTTCTATAACTTACAAGTTCTCTATTTAAAATGTTACGTCAAACAATTATACTACAAGTTTTGTTCGAAACAATCAAGTGTGGCAACTCATGCGAGAGAAGAAATGGAGAATGAGCTGAGCTGCAACTGAAAGAATTGAGAATCAGTTTTTGTGACTACTATTTTCATTTATATATAGATATGTATGTATGTGTAAGAAGCATGCGTATTTATGTATTAATATATTTACGTATTTTATGTGGCGGCCGCCGTGGTGTGATGGTAGCGTGCTCCGCCTACCCACACCGGGTTCATACCCCGGGAAAAGCAACATCAACATTTTAGAAACAAGCGTTTTCAATTAGAAGAGAAATTATCTAAGCGGAGTCGCCCTTCGGCAGTTTCAGCAAGCACTCCGAGTGTATTTCTGCCATCAAATGCTCTCAGTGAAAACTCATATGCATTGCAGATGCCGTTCGGAGTCGGCATTAAACAAGTAGGTCGTGTCCCGCCATTTGTAAGAAAAATTAAAAAGGAGCACGACGCAAATTGGAAGAGAAGTTCAGCCTAAAATCTCTTCGGATGTTATCGTGCCTTATATTTATTTATTTATATGGCAACATAGGTACTTTCATACAAACATTTGACTACTAAAACGGTCAACTACGAATCAATGATTTGTGCGCAGTTGATTCAACATCTTGTTGCGATGGTTAAAAATTGACAGAAATTTCGGTTGAATTGACCCGTATTTCGGTTGATTTTACCAGTCTTTTTCTTTCAGTATACCAACTCTGGTATACACGATTACGGTTGCCTGATAAACCTTGTCATAATGAACGCTGCAATTTTTCCAATATTCATATGATTGATGGCAATTTAATAGGATGACTAATGTTGTTGTTAAATATTGTTGGGAGGAGTGGTTGGTGTTGTTGTTGTTATTGTAGGTATGTCTTTTCCTGTCTGTCGGCAGCTGTTGGCGGCAGGTAATGCCAATCGACCTGATGCCGTTGTTCTAATGGCTCTGCCATTAATGGTGTCAGTATTTTTCCTGACGGCGTGTCCCCATGCCGCCTCCCTCTGGGCTGCTGTTGATTATATACCTTCATATACGCATACGTTCTGTTACATACATATATAATATGCCCGCATTTTGGTCTCACATCTGCAACCCAGAATTGACTGATTTCAATTTACGCTGACATTTTTGAATGGAATTGAAAAATTACCAAAATTTAACATACAGGCCCAGGTACAACGACGGTAGGTGAACAGCAACCAATATTTAACTTTACTCAAGGAAATATGTTTGCTCGAGGTTACTTTGTTGTTGCTACTATTATATTTGTTGTGTTTTTCAATGGTGTAACTATAATGCGTGTACTTTTTTGTTTGTTTGTTACCACAGCGCGGCGTAATTGGTTATTAAGTGAACCGTTTTTCTCCCTCGTTGTTGTAAAAACCACCATACAGAGTACTTCATAAATATATTAATTTTATCAATATATAACCAATATATTTTTTCGCACTTATTCAATTATTTTGAAATTTAAAAGAACCATGTCTTAACGGTAATTTGTTAAAAAATAGGTTAAAACGATTTTGGGTTGCTGCAATTCAAGCCCACAAATATGAATAAAATATCAAATAAAAAGATGATAAAAAGATTTTAAGGACTACCTTTATATAAACGGACCAAAAATAGAAGGGAATTTTTCCTTTAATACAGACATAGGGCCGATTTCACCAACTCGACTTAGGCTAAA
>JARSSU010038976.1:0-10091 GCA_029619165.1 Eurosta solidaginis
TTGTCTTTGTGCCTCATCACGGCAGAACGGCTGAACGATTTCGATGAATTTGGCATGCATATAGCCATAGTCTAGAAGGATCTACTAGCTATATATTTTTCAAAGGTCCCGAACCCTAGGACATTATACTTTAATTAGTATATTTCTTCTCTTTGTGACTGCATCACGCAGAACGGCTACACGGATTTTGATGAATTTGGCACAAACAGACAATAGGCTACTAGCGAGACATCTTTTCCGAACATGGTGGGGTCCCACGACCCTTCAACTATTACTTTTTAATAATTTGTACATATTCATAACTTTACGTATACGGGCCTTCACCAATATTACAGACTCAATGGTTGTCAAATAAGTCGAGGGCTTACAAGTGGGTCGAGTGACACCCTACGCATCCGGGACCGTCGGGGTCATTTCGGGACTATTTCGGATCATTTGGTGTATTTTCCGGCATAATTTCTGTATGGTTTTCGGGATACGTCCCGGATCCCGTCGTAGTCTTTGCGGCTTTTTCAGATCATTTTGGGTCCCTTCTCCGGCATAATGTTTCTGGATGGTTTTCGGATAACGTCCGGGATGCCGTCGGATTCATTTTGTGACATCGGGCTCATTTGTGTCCTTTTCCGCATATTCTAGGATGGTTTTTGTGGATCCCTTCCTTCCGGATTCCGTCGGAGTCATTTCGGGACTAATACGGGCCCATTTGGAATCATTTCTGTGATAGTTTTCGGGATCCGTCCGGGTCCGTTCGGGATTTTTCGGGACTGTTTCGGGATCGTCATTGGAGACCCTTCAGGGATACTTTCTTAACGTTTTACGGATCCCGTCGGGGTCAGTTCATTACGTTGTTCTGATTATTTCGTGATCATTTGGAGAGTTTGCCGCCATCAGTTCTGCATGCTTCGGATCAATCTGGGATCCCGTCCTGTCTTTGCGGATCATTTGGGGACTCTTAAGGATCATACCGGATAGTTTCTGGGATCCGTCCGGGATTATTTCGGGATAATTTGGGATCATTTCGGGATCATTTCTGGATGGTTTTCGGCATCCGTCCGGGATCCCGACGAGGTAATTTCGTGACTTTTTCTGGACTATTTCAAGATCATTTGGGGACCTTCTGAGATCCTTTTAGGATCCTTCCGGGATCCCGCCATGGTCATTTCGGACATTTTGGCACTATTCCGGGATCATTTGAGCATCCTTCCTGTATATCTCTGGATGGCTTTCGTACCCCGTCAGGGTTATTTCGGGACTATTCCGGGATAATTTGGTGACCTTTCGGCATCATTCTGATAGCTTTCGGGATCCTCCGGGTCCCGTGAGGTTATTTCGATACTTTTTCGTGCTTTTTAAGTTCTTCTTCCGGGATAATTAGGAGCCTTCCCGGATAATTCCTGGATGTTTTATGGATCCCGTTAGGGTCATTTCGGGACTAATACGGGATCACTTGGGGAGCCTTCCGAAATCATTTCTGGATGACTTCAGGATCCGTCAGGGTAATTCGGGACTTTTTCTGGATCATTCAGGAACCTTTCAAGAACATTTCTTCATGGTTTTCGGATCCGTCCTGGATCCCACGAGGATCATTCGGGACTTCTTCAGAACTATTTCGGCATCATTTCTGGATGGTTTTTTGGGATTCCGTCGGGTAATTTCGGGTCATTTGGGGACCCTTAGGGCATCAGTTCTTGATGGCTTCGGGATCCCGCCGAGGGTCGTTTCGTTACTTTTTCTGTATTATTTCGGGGATCATTTGAGGACCCTAGGGCATCATTTCTGGATGTTTTACGGGATCCGTCCGGGATCCCATGGGGTAATTTCGGTTATTTTCTCTAAACTTTCGGGGTCATTTGCGGGTCCTTCAGAGATCAATTCTGTATGGTTTTCGGGATCCGTCCGGGTTCCCGTCGGGATTATTTTGGGACCTTTTCGGAACTATTCCGGGATCATTAGGGGATCCTTCCCGGATCATTCTGGATGTTTTACGGGATCCGTCCGGGATCCCATCGGGTAATTTCGGGACTTTTTCTCTACTATTTCGGGGTCATTTGCGGATCCTTCAGAGGTCAATTCTGGATGGTTTCGGGAGCCTATTTCGGGATCATTTTTGGGACCCTCCGAGATTCACTTCTGGATCCGAGCGGGATCTCATCGGGGTCATTTCGGGACTTTTTGGGGGACTATTTCCGGATCATTTTGGGGACCCTTCCAATATAATTCTGGATGTTTTTCGGTTCCGTTCGGGATCCGTCATTAGAGCTTTTTCGGGACTATTTCTGGATCATTTGTGTATCCTTCAGGGATCATTTCTGTGTGGTTATCTGTATCAGTCTAGAATCGTATCGTCATTCGGGACTTTTTGGGGCTATTTCCGAGACCTTTTAGAGACCCTTCCGGGGCATTTCTGGATGGATTTCGGGATCCGTTTCCGATTCCATCGGGGTCATTTCGCGGCTTTTTATAGATAATTTCGGGATTGGGGACCCTATCAATTTATCATCTCATTTAGTCTCTTTTATACTGAGTTGAGCAGAGCTCACAGAGTATATTAACTTTGATTGGATAACGGTTGGTTGTACAGGTATAAAGGAATCGAGATAGATATAGACTTCCATATATCAAAATCATCAGTATCGAAAAAAAATTCGATTGAGCCATGTCCGTCCGTCCGTCCGTCTGTCCGTTAACACGATAACTTGAGTAAATTTTGAGGTATCTTGATGAAATTTGGTATGTAGGTTCCTGGGCACTCATCTCAGATCGCTATTTAAAATGAACGATATCGGACAATAACCACGCCTACTTTTTCGATATCGAAAATTTCGAAAAATCGAAAAAGTGCGATAATTCATTACCAAATACGGATTAAGCGATGAAACTTGGTAGGTGAGTTGAACTTATGACGCAGAATAGAAAAATAGTAAAATTTTGGACAATGGGCGTGGCACCGCCCACTTTTAAAAGAAGGTAATTTAGAAGTTTTGCAAGCTGTAATTTGGCAGTCGTTGAAGATATCATGATGAAATTTGGCAGGAACGTTACTCTTATTACTGTATGTCTGCTTAATAAAAATTAGCAACATCGGAGAACGACCACGCCCACTTTTAAAAAAAAATTTTTTTAATTCAAATTTTAAAAGAAAAGTTAATATCTTTACAGTATATAAGTAAATTATGTCAACATTCAACCCCAGTAATGATATGTTGCAACAAAATACAAAAATAAAGAAAATTTAAAATGGGCGTGGCTCCGCCCTTTTTCATTTAATTTGTCTAGGATACTTTTAATGCCATAAGTCGAACAAAAATTTACCAATCCTTGTGAAATTTGGTAGAGGCTTAGATTCTAGGACGATAACTGTTTTCTGTGAAAAAGGGCGAAATCGGTTGAAGCCACGCCCAGTTTTTATACACAGTCGACCGTCTGTCCTTCCGCTCGGCCGTTAACACGATAACTTGAGCAAAAATCGATATATCTTTACTAAACTCAGTTCACGTACTTATCTGAACTCACTTGTATTGGTGTAAAAAATGGCCGAATCCGACTATGACCACGCCCACTTTTTCGATATCGAAAATTACGAAAAATGAAAAAAAATGCCATAATTATATACCAAATACGAAAAAAGGATGAAACATGGTAATTGTATTGGTCTATTGACGCAAAATATAACTTTAGAAAAAAACTTGGTAAAATGGGTGTGACACCTACCATATTAAGTAGAAGAAAATGAAAAAGTTTTGCAGGGCGAAATCAAAAGCCCTTGGAATCTTGGAAGGAATACTGTTCGTGGTATTACATATATAAATAAATTAGCGGTACCCGACAGATGATGTTCTGGATCACCCTGGTCCACATTTTGGTCGATATCTCGAAAACGCCTTCACATATACAACTACCACCCACTCCCTTTTAAAACCCTCATTAATACCTTTAATTTGATACCCATATCGTACAAACACATTCTAGAGTCACCCCTGGTCCACCTTTATGGCGATATCTCGAAAAGGCGTCCACCTATAGAACTAAGGCCCACGCCCTTTTAAAATACTCATTAACACCTTTCATTTGATACCCATATCGTACAAACGCATTCTAGAGTCACCCCTGGTCCACGTTTATGGCGATATCCCGAAAAGGCGTCCACCATAGAACTAAGGCCCACTCCCTTTTAAAATACTCATTAACACCTTTCGTTTGATACCCATATTGTACAAACGCATTCTAGAGTCACCCTGGTCCACTTTTATGGCGATATCCGAAAAGGCGTCCACCTATAGAACTAAGGCCCACTCTCTTTTAAAATACTCATTAACACCTTTCATTTGATACCCATATAGTACAAACAATTCTAGAGTCACCCCTGGTCCACCTTTATGGCGATATCTCGAAAAGGCGTCCACATATAGAACTAAGGCCCACGCCCTCTTAAAATACTCATTAACACCTTTCATTTGATACTCATATCGTACAAACAAATTCTAGAGTCACCCCTGGTCCATCTTTATGGCGATATCTCGAAAAGGCGTCCATCAATAGAACTTAGGCCCACGCCCTTTAAAATACTCATTAATACCTTTCATTTGATACCCATATCGTACAAAATAAATTCTATAGTCACCCCTGGTCCACCTTTATGGCGTCCACCTATAGAACTTAGGCCCACTCCCTTTTAAAATTATCATTAACACATTTCATTTGATACCCATATCATACAAACAAATTCTAGAGTCAGGCCTGGTCCACCTTTATGGCGATATCCCTAAATGGCGTCCATCTATAGAACTATGGCCCACTTCCTCTTAAAATACTCTTTAATACCTTCCATTTGATACACATGTCATACAAACACATTCCAGGGTTACCCTAGGTTCTTTTATTACTTGGTGATTTTCCCTTACTTTGTCTCCACAGCTCTCAACTGAGTATGTAATGTTCGGTTACACCCGAACTTAGCCTTCCTTACTTGTTTTTACTCTATTACAAAAATAAAACACATTACACAGAAAAAAATTTAAAGTGATAACTTGATAAGCAGGCTAACGTGAACAGCCCATATATTGTCTCCTTGCGGACGGGGCCGCGGGTAAAGGCTAGTAATATTATAAATTCGAAAGTTTGTATGTTTAGATGTTTGGATGTCCAGACGTTTGTCTTTGTGACTCAATCACACAAGAACGGCTGAACGGATTTGAATAAAATTTGGCACACATATAGCCAATAGTCTAGAAGGATCTTCTAGCTATTACTTCAAAGGTAGGGAGGGGAGGTCCCCGCACCCTAAGAATAGTTATAATTTAATTATTGTATTTGTTCGTTTTTGTGACTGAATCACGCCAGAACGGCCACACAGATTTTGATGAAATTTGGGACACAGATAGACAATAGTCTACTGGCGAAAATTTTTTCTGGGCGTCCAACGACCCTTCGAACAATTACTTTTTAATAATTTTTACACACTATAACTTTACGTTCACTGACCTTCACCAATATTTCCAATTCAATAGGACTGATTTGTTGTTGTACGGCATTCGCACTGCTGATTTTCTTTTTTGTTTGTTTTGTTATTCGCTTTGCTTCTTCTGTCTGTGACGTAGTGCTTAATATTTGCGCCTGTTCAGCATTATAAGTGCATTGGTGAGTGACAGAAGAAGGAAGGTGGGTGGCATACGAAGGGAAGAAGAATATTGGCAGTTCTGCACCACGTTTAGTTTTATTAACTATTATTATCAAATGTAGTAACATAAAGCGAAACGAGATAAAAAAAATTTCAGAAAACATGAATTTAAAATGGTTCTACAATCAATGCACTTTGTCAGATACAAATACAAAGTTCATTGAGATCAAACACCTAATAAACAAAGTGAGCAAACAAAAATGAAAGTATCTCATGTAAAACAAATAATTGAACAAATATTTATCAATAAATGTTCTCTATTAAAAAGCAGTATCCTAACAGATTTCAACTCCCTTCTGGACGATAATATAGAAGTAAAAATAAATGAAATGAAAAATGAAATTTAAAGGATATAGCTAATGAATTCCAAAAGAGTAATGAAGTTATTAGTAACTTGAAGGCAGCTAGCGAGAACGTTAACACTAAGTTGACATTTGCTCAGGCCGTTAAATCAAATGAGAACCAAATTGTTATTAAACCGAAAATCAAAAAAGAAAGCGAAGGAAACTAAGGAAGCTTTGAAGAAAGTTGTTGAGCCCACAGATGGCCTTGTCAGAAATGTTAAAAAGATAAAATAAAGGGGCAATAATTGTGGAATGCAGAAACAAGGAAGCTTGTGAGCAAGTGCGTCAAAAAGTACAAGACACTATAAGACAAGATTACGAAGCGGAGAAAACAAAAAATAAAAGTGAAATAAAAGTTGTTAGTTAAGATAGTTGACATAACTGAAAAAATTAGCAATGAACGGTTAATAGAGTGTTTAACGAAGCAAAACCATTCATGTGCAGGAAAAGAGTTTGTAGTTAGAAAGGTGTATGAAAATACGAGGGAGGAAAGTTATATTGCATTAGTAGAAACTGATGCAATAACATTTGAGGATATATTGCAGCAAAAGATACTATATATAGAGTGGGATATCTGTGTCGGTTACGAACACGTAAGTGTTTTGAGATGCTTTAAGTGCGCGGGATATAAGCACAAAGCGAGCGATTGTACTAACTAATAAGTGGCTTGTAGCAAATGTGCTGGATCTCACGACAGCAAGGAATGTACATCAATTACGATTAAATGTATTACTGTTGTGAACTGGTGAAAAAGAAAGTGATTGAAGTAGTTGTCAATCATCACGCTTTCAGTAAAAACTGTCCAACGTACAAAAACACGCACAGTTAAAAAATAAAGTGCGCGTTTAGCAACGAGCATTAAATGAGCTGAACTGTATATATTTAAATATAAATAGTATTGTTTCTAATAAAGGTGTGCTAGAACGCCTTACCGAACTTCGGAAACCTCATCTGATTCTTTGTTCAGAAAGCTGTTGCACAGATGAACATACAAACCTAGAGTTAGATATATCAACATATAAACCTTTACGGTGTAATTCATATATCAGACATACAGGGGGTGTTTTAGTATATGTACATGACTCAATAGAGTATAAAATAGTTTACAATAACACTATTAACAAAAATATTTTATGTATAATAATAAAAATCAAAAACATCTTTCCCCAGTATCTAATAGATTGATTTATCATTCGCCTAATGTGAGTGATGCAGACTTTATTTCATATCTAAACGAAATTCTAAACAACAACTGTCTTACACATGACAAAGTCGTCTTCACTGGGGATTACAAAATAAATCTTAACAGAAGCAGGACATATAGCAAGCAGTTAGTTGACCTATTTAGATCTTTTGCTATGGAACAAAAAATAGATTTTTACACCCGAAAGACCGATAATACCGAAACAATGATTGATCTGCTCTTTACGAACAGTGAATCCATTTCATGTGAAAAATTGGAAGAGAATCAGATTTCTGATCACGAAACCATACAGTTCAATATCAAGTTAGACAGAGAATTTCAAATGAGAGCTAAAGAACCATAACTTCTTGGGAATATTATGCATGGGATAGTCTTGTCAACCAATTACGACAGGTTAACTACTCTGGCTTTGAGAAACTCAGTGTCGAAAACAAGGTCTTATTCCTAAAGCAATACATTATCGAATGCAATGACTACATTAACATACTCAAAAGAAATCTCTGTGAAACTTATGAACAAATGGTACGACTCTGAAGTAGTGAATCTGCACAAATATAAATTCAATCTATACAAATTAGCTCAAAGAACAGGAAATGGAACGAATACAACCTTGCAAAGCGTAGGTATAAACGTCTTATAAAGATTAAAAAGTCCAAGTATATGGAACAAAAAATCACACATAATGTTGGGGATAGTAAGGCAATGTGGAAGCATTTGAAGAAAAGCATATGTATGTACAAACAAAATAATGGAATCAATAAAATATTGATAAACGACCAACTATATACTCAGGAGAATAAAATAGCTCAGTCCCTCAATAACTATTTCATTGATAGCATAGTCGAAATCAGCTCGAATATTGCAGTTAACTACAATAACGTAGAATTTTCGGCTGTTGAAAGTAGCGCTCTTATACTAGGTTCAAACACCACACCAAATTGGCAATTTATACTGTTTGGGCAATTTATTACGCAATTTGTCATATAATAAATTGTAATAATAAATTGCCAATTTGAAAAAAATTGCGTGATAAATTGTTTCAAACTGCAAATGCAACATTGTAAAATGTGTTTATTGAGTATATTTAAACGTCAGTTACGCATGGCTGAACTATATGGTTGGCTCATCTCATCAGCTGATTTTATGTCTTTCATTTCACTGGAGTAGGGATTGTCAAAAGAAGATGGCAAAATCAAAATGAAACCAAAACATTGAACACATTTTCTTACAACACACAAAAATTTCAAAGTTTTATGTTTTCATTCCATTCCATTCACCTAATACCAACACGCACATTTTGACAGTCTCAACAAAGATATGTTGTTACTGTAGAGATGAGCCAACCAGCTATCAATTACTATTGTGTAAGCTAAATAGAGTTGTATGAACACCACTCAATTTAAGTCGAAAAAGCCTCAATTTATTTTTCTGTTTGACATAGTATTACTTTCAAATTTCAGAAGGTATCTGCAAGCGATATGCTAGAAATAGTAAGTAAATTCAAAAATAAAATAGGAGGGAAACAACTTATAACTGAAGGAGTCATAGGGACTCTATAATATACACGGGATACTTTTATACTCAAATTTTAAATGAAAGTCTAGACAAAGGGTAACCTATGGAAAACTTCAATTGTGGTACCAATAGAGAAAGTCAAGAATACTATAGAGCTGATGAGATAAGACCTATTAACACGTTAGCGTGTGAGGAAAATATACTGGAAACTGTAGTTAAAGCCAGATAGTGAAGTACCTAGATGATAATAAAGTTATTATACCGCAGCATCAGGCTTTCGGAAAAACCATTCTTGTGAAAGTGCCTTGAACCTTGTTTTAGCTAACTGGAAACAAGATCTGAACAGAAATAAACATTTAATAGCTGTATTCCTAGACTTAAAACGTGCTTTGAGACTATTGATCAAAATTTATGGCTAATAAAACTTTATACCATATGTGTTACTGAAACGGAGCTAAAATGGTTCCAAGACTTTATCATGAAGAGAAGTCAAAGAACTGTAATTGGATCATCCCTGTTAGAAAAAAGAGAGGTGCTTGTTGGACTTCCGCAAGGGTCTGTCCTGGCACCTATATTGTTTAATATCTATATTATTGATATAACCAATTCTCTAAAGTACAGTGATAAAAAACTTTTTGCTGACGATACATTGTTGATGATTAGTGGAGATAATATCACTGAAACATATATAAAATTACAAGAAGACTTAAATAGAGTATATGATTGGTTATGCTCGAATAGATTGAGACTCAATATAAGCAAAAACAAAATTTATGGTTATATCAAGAAGGAATTTTCAAAACAATGAGTTACCACTTCTAAATATAAACAGCGAAGCTATTGACAAAGTCAGTACTATCAAGTACTTGGGAATCGAATCGATGATAAACTCACTTTAGTGAGCACATCGATTACACGATTGGGAAAATAGCCAAAAAGATATATTTCATGCAAAGAACCTGCAAGTACTTAAGTAGACGGTACAAGCTAATGGTTTACAGATCGATAATCGAACTCACTTCATATATTGTCCCAACATTATTCTTCATTATGAGAGATAACCAAATTACAAATTGCAAAAGCAACAGAACCGAGCTATGCGATTTATTCTTAGGAAACGCTATGACACACCTATCAGAGATATGCTCGCCACTCTAAATTGGCTAAGCATTAAACAGGTACTGTTTTGTCATACGATAAATTTTATTAGAAACATAATAGAAAGCAACTTGCCTGATTATTTGAAAAGTAACATAAAATATTGTCACGGATATTAGCATCACTAAATTATCCCATCACTAAGGCGATGCTTAGGCCATGCCAAGCAGTATTTACGTTAATAATTAAATCA
>JARSSU010038977.1:0-34119 GCA_029619165.1 Eurosta solidaginis
TCGTGAGAGGACTTTATTTTTTAATTAAATAATCAATCTAAAATAGCACTGCTCCAGCAAGTATTATTATTCGGTTGTTTTTTAATCTAACTTTCTTTCGAGAGAAGACGAAGTCTTTCACGTCGTACATTAATAGCCGTCAACAATGACCTCGGATGCCAATAGGTGCGGATGCTCAAATTATTTTCTCGAATTGCAAGCAAGTTGAACCTCGTCTCTTCGAGCTACATTTTTTCCTGATTATCCAGTTCATGTAACGCAAGGAGTGCTGTTTCGTTAGCGTATAATATCTAATAATTCATGAGAGAATACAAATTATGTAGTACCAGGTTGGCTATTATCATCCGAATAAATTTCGCGATATTGGAACCTCCGTAAGTCCGACGAATTTTTAACGTGAAAATAATTTGGCATAAAAAACAATCGTCTCATTAAAACTATCAGCATTTTTTAATGTTTGTGTAACAAACGAGGTAAACATCATTTCGTTTTAACATTGACAAATATCCAAACTCGTGCATTTTGAATAGACGAAATAGGTTTGTACAGTGTTGAGCAATTCTCCGATAATTTGCTAAACCAGGCAATTAATCCTGGAATTATGGTTAACAATTTATAAAGAAAGTGATAATAAAGTAAAATGAATAATGAAATACATATTTCCAAATAAAAAATGTTCCAAGTTTGGCTTAAAAGTCGTTTACATGATGAATTTTACTGAAAATTGCGTTAATGTGAAATAATGCATGCAACAAAGTGAGCATCATGTCGCAAAGAACTTTTGAAATCCCGGGATTCGGGATCATTAGAAACCGTTATCTTGATTCAAAACTTAATCAACACAATTCTAAATAAACCATTTTTGCGAATTTTTACCCTTCTCCCATCCTCGTATTCAAATAAAAATTCTTTGTGATTTATCTTCACTTCCTCCCCTTAATAATAATAATAATATAAACCAAACGGCATAAATACCCTACAAAGCGCCAACGACACGAGCTGCGATCCGCATGACGCACGGATTTCTTTTTGCCGAGTTGTTGATAGGGCGGTGAGCTTCGTTAAGCGTTGAAGATCTAAAACCTGCTGCAGCTACAGAAGTAATATCATGCAGTCTGAATATTATACATAACAGTTGGACAATAATACATATTACTACATAGTTAAAATAATGAACATTTATATAAAGATTTTTTTATTTTTTTTTATTATTTGTTACGAGTTAAGACAGGATAGACAGTTTTTTTATAGTAAAAAAGTGAATCTGTTATCTCAAACGAGTTCGAAGAGAGTTAAAATCATTACACAAACACCAAATAGTTCATTTAATTCGAAATTTAGTTCTGCACTGCCTCAAAAAGAAGAGTTTGTAATGTCTTGACGCTCGTGATGGACATTGAAGTTTACTTCGTTCAAAAGAAAGGGCTAGAAATCAGTCCAGTAGTATAGAGCCATGAATAATACGCCAGCATTTATCTACGACTTGCGAGAGTTGGAAGATTGATAAGCTTTAACGACTGAATATGAGTCCAATGAAAATTCCTTAAAGAAAAAGTATTGTTCTGTCTTGGACTCTAGTCTATCTGCATGAACTGATATCGCGGATTCCAGACTATTGATCCGTATTCTAGTACGGTCTAACTAATGTGTAAAAAGCTTAGTTACATAATGTGTCACTAAATTCTTTAGATCCATCGTTTCACTGAATGATATGAACACCTCTAGCTTATTGACAGTAGTCATAATATGAGTTGAAACTAAGTTCTAGCTCCATGGTGAACTCCTCAGTCAACAAAATAATTTACTGATTGCAAGACAAAAATTAGAATTATAAGAGGCTGCTGGCAAAGATCTTCGAGAGAAGGCACATGTATTTACATTTATGAGATTCAGCGGCATTGAGTTTGCGTTTGCACCAGCAACTAAGCAGTTTAAATCCGCTTGAAGCAAGGGACGTTCATCAATAGACGCATAGGACCTAAAAAGTTTTACATCATCAGCATACATTAAATTTTGGAATATTTTATTGTGGTACAGATATCATTAATAAATAGCAAGAACAGAATTGGACCGAGATGACTGCCCTGTGGGACGCCAGAGGGAACATTAATAACATTTGAAGAGTATTTTTAAAAATTACTTTTTGCGTTCTACCGCAGAGATACGAAGAGATCCACTGGGTGAGACCAGGTTGGAAGCCAAGTCGATCAAGCTTGTGGATAAGCAAGGAGTGGAAACTTTATCAAATGCTTTACTGAAATCAGTGTATATAACATCGGTGTGAAGATTTTCTCTAAATCCATTAGAAACATGAGTTGTGAATTCAAGTAGGTTGGTAATGGTAGATTTGCCTTTACAGAACCCGTGCTGTGAATCTGTAATCAACGTAGAAATGGAAAATGTTAGCTGATTAGTAACAATGGCTTCAAATACCTTTGGGATGGCAGACAATTTTGCAATTCCTCGATAATTTTCTACACATGACCTACTGCCGTTTTTATGAAGTGGGTATAAGAAAAGATTCCTTCCAAGCAGCAGGAAAAACACCATGTTTTAGGGACATATTGAATATGTCAGTTAGGGGCTGATAAATATGTTCAGCGCATTTTTTAAGAAAACATGTGGGAATAAGGTCAGGACCGTATTTGTAAGATTCCTTCAAAGACGTTAAATGTGAAAAAACCTCCTCAGGAGATATTGCTGGAATATTAATTGCGTAACTGATTTAAGTTGATACGGGTATTCATTAGACAACGAAATTATTCAGCGGAATAGTTGGAATTGAAAAATTGTGCAAAGAAGTTGGCAATATCTGATCGTCGCTAGAGAAATCATCAGGTATTTCATACCAGAAGGAAACCCTTTAACCCTACGTTTAGAGTTTACGAAATCATAGAAAGCTTTCGGATTGCAAGTTATTTTCTTTTCATCGTACAGAGATAGGTATTGTAACACTTTTTGTTTAATTCAAAATATTTATGACGCAATATAGAGTACTTCAAGTAGTCAGAGTGTGAACCCGTCTTCTTGTACAGCTTGAAGGAACGCGATTTTTATTTTTTAAAGATTTCAGCTCTTTGGTGAACCATATTTGGACTAGTTCAGTGGAAACACGTTTACGCTTAGGTACGTGTCTTTCCAGAATAGCGTGAATGATGGTGTTGAAGTCCGAAACGTTTTGTCAATATCTGCACCGTATTTGGGCCAAACTACTGTAGATAAAATTGGTTAAGTTTATTAAAATTAGCCTTCGCGAATTCAAATCTAAAACTAGAGTCGTATACATGGTGGTAATGCAATTCGTAAACTATTTCCAGGGAAGGATGGTAAGGGTCTTCAGGTACAGCAATAGGTTCACCCCTCCTAAGAGTGAATTTGATGCATCATCAACAAATACCAAGTCAAGGACCCTCCCTGACATGTTTGGAACTATAGTTATCTGTCTAAAGCAAAGTTCAGTTATTTCGGCTAAAAGTCGTTGCTGGACAATTTGGAGGAAACGGGTACAATATCATGTCAGATGTGGTCCATGAAACATGAGGAAGATTAAAGTCACCAAGACAATTATAGAATCAAAGGCTTCAAACATTGAATTGATAGCTTCAGCAACGAAATATGATTCATGTACACCGAGGGATCAGAAGATGGTGGGATATAGCAGATGGCAATATAGGTAAAACCATTCCCAGCTGGATTCTAATGCACTTAAATTCCGTCGCTTCTATAACAGGTAGATTAACCTCGCAGAAGTTATAGAAGAATGTACCGCGAGCAATACTCCACCTCCAACTCTGTTCAAGCGGTCATTTCTATATACTTGGTAATCATTGCAAAGCACCTTGAATTAAATATATTGAGGCTTTAGCCAAGTTTTCATGTAAAAGCAATGATATTGTAAATACAGTTTAAATGATTCAAGTACAGATCAGTTAGTTTAGTGTTTAGACCTCTTACATTTTGATAAAATATATAAGGAAAGATTCATATTTAGTTTTTTGCTGCAGTATTGTTATGAGGAACGGTAGCAAGATTAGGAATATTAACGTTACGTCTATGTTCAAATTCACGTACAAAAGCACCGGGCGGCCAAAATGAGTTATTTAAAATGGTTTCAAAGTGTTGCGCGGATACGTCAATCCTAAATGACGAAATGTCTCTAGGATAATTAAAATTAAATTTACGAATAGTGACATTTTCGGATTTAAGTTTATTTATGATGTACGACTTCAGGTCCACTCTGTAGTGTCTCTCTCGAATCTGGACACGAAAATCGACTTTTTAATGGGGACAGTACTGAATCTATTAGCCGGCGGTCAGATTCCGTAGAGGGGTTGAGGGAGAGCCTGGTTCCTTTTTATGGAGGGTACATTAGAAACAGTTGAAGCAGCCATCGATGTCGATGGTTGCACTGCTGAGGGACTCGGTGAGGACAGATTTATTAATTCACAGTTGGGACTGGAAGAACTGGAGTTGGAGGAACTTGGGAATTGCATCCTAGTCGGAGCGGAAAACAACTATAGACCTATGATTATCATCTTGAATGTTGATATTTGAGTGTTTAAAGACTTAAATAAGCTTTCATAACGAATAAATTCTAGGACTAAGCGGAAATCTCTCTGCCTATTTCAGTGAAACCGTCCTTTCCTCCTATTTGAACACTGTTCAAAAAAGCGGAAACCGGTTATGGGAGAAAAACTAGGTATATGAATGTGAGTGAGAGGGAGATTCTCTGCCATTTCTTAGGAGTTTTTCACTTGTTAATTTAAAGGGAATGCATCCAAATAGTAAAGGAAATTGCTTCCTTTTAAGAAAGAACACTTATTTGTACAAATTTGTGCTAAATATGTACATCTACCAAAATATTCTGTATGTAAGTCGAAAAAGTATATCATAAGCACGGAGGAGCTCTTGGTATATTTGATGCAGCCATCCAAAAATTGCGCAAGGATTTTTAAGAAGGCTTAAATAGATTTGGCACATGGCGAAAGGCGACTTGGCCGCCAGAAAATGCTTTGCTGAATGGAAGCAGGCAAACTCCGGCGGATTGTGTTATCTCGCTGTCTTCTTCTTATGATCCTCTGTTGATGTTGCCGTGGCACCAATACATTAAGCGCCAAATACACGACACGAACATTTCCGCGAACATTCTGCAATCTGTTCGCAGCTTTGCCCATACACCATACGAACTTTTGGCCGAACATAGTTCTCTTTCAGACAGCGATGAATACGACAACAATTGTGCTGCAGCAATATTGCTCGCTGTGGCAATTAAGCGTAAAAAAAGAGAGAAGATCGCAAAAAAAGAATTTGGTGCAAAGAATGGTTTAAAAACGAGCAGTTCTTGGACAAAGTGAGCTTATTAAAGAATGGAATTCACGTCACAAAATGATTTTAAAAATTACGTTCGTATGAGCAAGGCAACATTTGACCAACTTTTACAAAAAATTTGCCACTCATAACGAAACGGGATACAATAATGAGAGAAGCGATTCCCCTCATCACCGCCTGCTTTAACTTTGCGCTTTCTAGCTAGTGGCAATAGCTTTGAAGACTTAAAATTTTTGACAGCAATTGCGCCCCAAACTACTTATTTTTTTTATAAACTGTATCCTTTGTGGCATCAGGATCTACTTCTTTTAATTTTTCGATTAAAGTCGCATAATCATTATTCTTTTTAATTCTATTACAATAATCTTTGCTTGTTACTTGCCACAATGATGGCAAAGATTTATACATTTCAATAAATTCACTCAGAAATTTTTATTGTCCATTTTACTTTTCCGCGCACGTCTGTTCCGTTCAGAAATTACTACGATTATGAGCTATGTCACCATACACGCACGAACAGTCGCGCAAATGTTTGCCAAAATTAAAATATTTGCATTTTTGGCGAACATTGCTGCGAACTGGCAAACTACACACCATACACGACAGAAAAAGGTCGCAGAAACATGACATAACGGGAATAGTTCGCGCGTATAATGTTCGTGTCGTGTATTTGGCGCTCTAACTCAGTTCGTGAATGCCACATGAAATGCAATACGCGCATTGTTTATATTTTATTTCGTAATTTCAAACAAAAAGAAAGGAATTTGTTATGGCTATTATGTTGGAAAATGAAGACGATAATTTTCGGTGATATAAACTTTAATACGATACGAAACTTCTAGTACATTTATGTCCTAACGTTAAATGATTGCTGTTGTATAATATGTTACTTGGCACGTCTGCAAATCTAATACAATGTATCGCACTATAAGTGCACTTTATATCTTCAAACCTTATGATCCAAATTTCGTTAGTGTAAATACATATACGGCCCGTTCTTGAGTGTCGGTAACAACATTCTTTTCCCTCTCCTCTCTCCCTCCCTCGGTAAAGAAACTTTTACACCCTTTGGTATATTCTATCGCGAAAGTAGCCGGATAAGTTTTTACCACAAAAGTAGGTGGTTACATCGAAATAACCAAACAACAGCTGTGTTTAGAAACAGGCCAAAAACTGAAAAATAGAAGAATTGTAAGCGGAAAAAAGTAAAGATAATAGTAAAATAGTGTTGTGCCTCTTGCTATATATTATATATTTGTTACATTATGTACTTTCACAGAATAAATTCCAATATAACTATGTAAAATCTTAGCATGTATGTATGTACATATATACACATCGTTTCGTTTATTTGTTACCTCGTATCTCGACTAACACATTTTCGGTAAAGCCATGGCGGAACCATACAAGGTGGCTGCATGGTGACATACCTACAAACAGAAATAAAAATTCCATGTACTTTGTTTTTGTAAATTCTATGGACGAATTTCAAAATCGAACTGCGCCGGAAGTTGATGTATCAAATCAAATAAAAAAGTTTATATTCAGCTGTCGCATGCTGCCACTTTGTATCGTTCCGCCATGGATAAGCGAAGAAAACCAACTTTTAAATTTCACCACAGACATTGGTGAGTTTTTCGATGATGACAGCGTTACCACTTTGGCCAGAATCGCGAATAAAAGAACTGGAAACGATTTTCGGTTACATAATGTTCTGGGGGACTATTTTACCGGTAACGCTCAGAACCGGCCCGATAATGCCAAGTTATACAGAGTAAAGGCCTCCTGCGATTTACAACAAGATTGACTGAATTTTTGTATGTGTGCGTGTCGGGTATTTGACGCTTGCCCCGCGACTATCAAATAAAAAGCCATCATTAACATTTGCATTGAGAAACCGTAGCGTTCGGACGTGAATATGTAATCGGATGATGATTTTTTTTTACTTGCAGCTACAGCAGTTTTATTAAATAATAAAAAAAATTAATAAAAATTTTATTAAATAATAATAAAAGCTTTACATTCCATAAAGCTGGTAAACATTGATAATTTTCAATAAATTTTAATATGAATTGCTGTTATTCCGCGCACTTGTTCATTTTGAATGTCGACACAAACTAAATACAACACTGCTGTTTTGTCAATCATACCCCACGACTTTTAAATAAGCAAGCGCCAAATGAAAAAATCAAAAATTTTTGATTTTCATCAACGTGTAGCCGACAACAAATACGTGTGTCACGAAGGCACCCGACTGCACTAACACACACAAAATTCAGTCAATGGCGTTGTAAATCGCAGGAGGCCTTAAAGTATATGGACAAATACAGAGTAAAGTAAATGGACGAATACAATGCAAACAAAGAATACAAAAATTATGGAGTCATAAGGTGACCTAACATAATTAGAAAAATTTTTTCCGCGAGAATAAAAAAATGCCCTAGAACAAAATTCCGAGGGGATATTTAGAATTGGGATGAATAAGTAAAGCTGTTTTTTTTTCAAGTCTATATACGTTTACGCTTAAACTATATATGGACTGCTAATACGGCCCATACATGATACAAAAACCATGACGACGAAATTTGTGCAAATGAAAATTTTGACATACACGGCTCAAGAACACTGCGCAATATTCATTTTTAAAGTAGCGCAACAAATGAAACATGTATTTTAATTGAATAAAAAAGGCACTAATTGTATAAAAAATCACTATTTTCCACAGTTCTGGTAATTCATGGTATAAGTCGAAAAACTCGCACAGAAGCGTTTATTTTCCATTGTATTTATAAAATATATATTTTAGTTGCAAGGCCAGCTCAACTCATTGCAGCACTGCGCAATATTCATTTTTCAACTAACGCAACAAATGAAACATGTGTTCTAATTGTATAAAAAATTATTATTTATTATTGAATTTATGTGAGTTCCTGTTACAAGCTAGAGATGGTCCTTGCGCCTTCGATATTAACATTTTTAAGCAATAATTACTGATGTTATATTATCAGGAACCACAGGTAAACTGTGTAAGATTCACCACACACGAAGAAAAAAGCATGTGCAATATTTGCAGACATGCGTAAATATCAAAATCGTTTTGATTTTAGCGCAGTTCTCTGCGCAAATAGCGCAACCAGTGCACACACCGGGCAAATCCTTGTGCAAATTGGTAATTGGCACAAGGATACTTGAGCCGTGTAATTGGCGTATAAGCGACAAACTTTAAATACACCTCTGAAATTGCTACGCATAAAATTAGTACTACTAAATTTCAATACGCATTATACTCAGATGTAACTGAAATATGTGTCCATGTTTCACCCTCTGCACTAATTCCATGTATTCTATGTGCGTCCACTATCTATCACAACTGATTCACCTATATGTTTATACACAGAAATAGAACAGAGGGTTGTGTATCCGCTTTTCGGTTCACCCTGTAGCTGTAGCTAGTTGTTTAACCACTGCCGCTAGATGGGTCTCCTAAGCATTATCTAAGCGAGGGTAGGCGTTTTTTTTACGAGCAAACGTAAACGTATACGTGGGTGTAAAAAAACACGGCTAATATATACAAATATGAGTAGTTTTCCAAAAAACATTTATTTCAGTTCTATGTTTTAAAACGAATTCAAAACAAAAGAAATTAAAAATGTGTTTAGTTTTAAACAAAAAATAAATAATTTGTGTTTTACACAAAAAAAAACATCCTTAAACTATTACATCATCTAAAGGAACATATGAAAGGCGAGATCTTAACTTGTTACATATATAACCGACAGCTGAGGGCCATCTTTCAGATTCCACTTACTAGGGTGTAATTGTAATTATACTCAATTTCTAAATTGGTGTAGAAAATTTCTATTTCATTGAGATTGGTTAAGTTTAACGAAGGCTATACCTTACAGGAAAAGGGGATTTCTTGTGGCTTCCAATTTATACAATAAAATTCACCAATGGTTATTTAATGCCGCATTTCCGCTTACAACTCAACTCTGGTTTGGGTTGAAATTTCGCAATTTGGTATTACAGATTACAACTCGACCTTTCAAAACAAATGTCGGTTGAGTTGCCTAGTCTAACAACTTTATGTGGCATTACCGTTTACAACGTTGTGTTGGTGTAGTTGTCAAAGACGTCAAAATCTTACAACTGATTACTAGCAGTTGTCTCATACAATTTTGCAGTTTTGAAAAAATCTAATGTTCTAAAAGACGGCTCACCACCTAATTTTCAACAAAAATTTTCAAAGTTGGTATCAAAAGACACGTTTCGACCTCCGATTTAAGAATCCAAAAACAAAAATTAAATTCTGTCATATCATTTCGGTTCAAATTTACATGTGGGTGTTGTATTTTGCTAGATTTTTTGTACATACTAATGCAGAAAGGCGTTGGACCCACCCAGGGTTATTTTTACAAACCGCGGCCAAAGGCCGCCATCGCAGGATAATGTTCTGTGCAAAAAAAACTGTGGATCGGGCCTCATATTTCGGACACTCTTGGGGCAATTTTGTGGGTTTTTGTAATAATTTTTCGACAGAAATAATATTTTTAATTTCCGCTTTCGAATCCTAAAAACGGAGATCGAAACACGTCTTTTGATACCACCTTTGATAAGAGTTAGATGGTGCACGGCCTCATAAAACGTTACCGAAAAAAACAAAATATTGAAAGCCGGTAGTTTAACCTTTTGTAAACAAACAATAATCAACATTTACACATTTATAGAAAAAACAACGTTTAAACGAAGGAATGGAGCGACATTCCGAAGTTGGACGAGGCTGGGCCGCAGTTCGTACGCAGCCAAAATAGGTGAAATTTTGTGGACGTGAGTCCCATTGATACTAATCACTACTCCTGGGAATCCTGTTTTAGAGTAAAATACAATTGTTGCTGTTTGGGTTTTAATCAGGCATGCTTAACCAACGAACCGATATCATTTCGTTACGATAATTAAAGTTAATAAACGAAACAAAGTCATTTCGTTTCGTTTATTAACGTTAAGAACGTCAAATTAACGAAATGACTTTGTTTCGTTTTCGTCGTTTATTAACGTTAAGAACGTCAAATTAACGAAATGACTTTGTTTCGTTTTCTGCCATATCAAAATGAAATCAAATCGTTTATGTTGATTATTAATTTCAAACTATTCTGGCAAAGCTGATTGATGGCGGAGTCACTAAAGGTGAAAGCATTTGCCAAGCTAATTGCAACTTTTCTCATGAATTTTGACAGTACGAACATTTCTCAGAGTATTTTTGACATTACCACCAACGAATAACACAAACAAATTACATGGAGTTTGTGTGTGTATGTCCGCTCGCTGTTACCAGCTTACGGCTTCACCATGGCTATAGCATTGCCAGCAGAATTCAAACATAAAGTATCACGTTTTTAACGTTAACGAAAGCTTTTCGTTTCGGTTAAAAACGAGATACAATTTATCTTGATAATTTCTTTATCGATAATATTTCGAAGTGTTTCAACGGAAACGGTGGAAATTTGTTGATAAACGATTAGCTTAACGTTAAGGTGCATCCCTGGTTTTAATCCACTTCGCACAAATATGTTCCTCAATAATATCTAAAACCAGTCCAACACCAAAATCATTTGCACAGCATATTTGATAGCTGCCGTCAGCAAGGACTCGGAGTGATGCGCATAATTTTAAAATAGGGGTAAAGCCTTCCCGCGAACGCGTTTGCGGAAATGGTCCTTAATTTTGTTTAGTAATGAGCAAAATGCTTCCTTTCAAATCTGCAAAATAACTTCATGAGGAGCTCATCATTTGTCACTTAGATATTTTCTTACTTAGTGCTTGGTAGTTCCAAGGGATTGGAATGATAACGCGAATGTTTTCCGTATTCGCGACATGTCAATCACCGACATTTTTGCCATTATAAAATAGATTTTCATATAATGTCCGTTTTGCTTTTATTTTGTAAATGCTCAATTTTCCTCCACAAAATGATCAGCTGTTCATTTATCTGTCAAATCATCACTTTCTGAAGTTGGCAACTCAACTCAACTTCAACTGAAATAAGTTGTAACTCGTAATACCAAACAGGAATTGAGTTGTCTGAAAATTGAGTTGTTTTAATTACAACCCAACTAAGTTGAGTTGTATACCGTAATAGGGGCATAATTTTGCCATGATGTAATAACAAGGTGGTCTATGTAGTGACAGCTCATTTTGAAAACTCCCATACAATACGAATGATGAGAGAAAGGGGAAGAATAAAAGAGGCCGTTTTATGAAATAGTATTAAATAAAGTACTTTTTTGTATCAACTCCTAAGTACGTTTTTTACACTTTTCATGAAAATAATTCTTATATTAAAGTACGTTTATGTCAGGCTCTCTTAATATACTTCTGGTTCTGCTATTAAAAGTTTCTGCCGTTCGAAGTTTGCATAAAACAAGCAGGGCCGCCACTTAAAGATAGATTACTATCCTTTCTTCAAAGCCTTTGTGAACCTAATGTTCGTGAATTTTGTTGTAGCATGCAAACCTGAGATATTTCGCTTAGTTTGTGTTCCGAAAGGCAAAATTCATTACAAGAAGAATAAACTGTGAAGATATGTGGCAACTTAATGAAGACCAAACTCCTCCACTAATGCTTGCGGCTATTATACATAGTAATTATTACTATAGATACATAAACATCAGATGACGCAGTGACGGAAGGAGGATCGATGACTATGCGCTGACGATGGAAATACCAGTGGTCGTTTTTAGTTTGCAATACGCCTGGCGAGAGGTAGGTGATCATTTTACTTGAGTAATGAGATACCCGGGGATCCAAATACCCGGGCAACCGAGCATTACCAAAATCTGTGAACAAGGTAAATAATTCGGTGCCTTCGGATTACCCATTTAGACTGTGTCCGCTGAATTCAGTGTCAGTCCCTGGTATTTGCGCGGAGGATGTTTTAGGGCATCTAGAAAAACTGAAGATTGCCTTTCTGCCGGACCTGACCAAATTCCATCAATTGTGCTTAAAACATGTGCTCTATAACTTTATTAACTTCTCTGTTTAACGCTTCCCTGAAACAAGGGATGTTTCCCAGGCAGTGGAAGGAGCCTTTTAAACTCCTCTATATAAAAGTGGTAGCAGATCCTGTGTCACAAATTATAGGGGAATTGCCAAAATGAGTGTTGTTCCAAAGCATTTCGAGTCAATAATCACTAAGCAACTAGCGCATTGTGCATCTTCAGTGATTGGTTTGTCACAACATGGCTTTTATAAGGGGAGATCGACTGTGTCTAATTTGCTCGAGTTCACAACCCTTGTATCCAACAGCTTCAAGTTTAATTGTGAATATGATGTAATTTACACTGATTTTAGCAATGCTTTTGATAAAGTCTCTCATAGCTTACTCTTGTACAAACTTGATCAACTGAGCTTTCCACCTTTGTTTCTTTCTTGGATCTCTTCTTATTTATATGGAAGAAAGCAACCCGTTATATTTAGTTGTTCACATTTTGTTAATGTCACTTCTGGTGTTCCGCAAGGTAGTCACCTTGGTTCAGTGCTATTCCTACTTTTCATTAACGACCTACCAAGTGTTTTGAAGCACTGCAAGCCGTTGATGTATGCGGATGACGTCAAACTTATTATGCCTATCAGCTCACCAGATTGTAGAGCACTTCTTCAGTCAGATCTTAATAACCTATGTCATGTCACTAAACCTATCTAAAAACAACTTCATGTGCTTTACACGTAAGCCCTTTCATCCCCATGCTTACGTGCTTGGTGATTACATTTTTGACCAAGTCACCAGCTTCTCTGACCTTGGCGTATTAATGGACCCCAAGCTTGATTTTAAATCACACGTTGAATCTTGTGTAAATAGGGCTAAAGTTACCTTGGCGTTTGTTAAACGATGGTCCATATGTTACTAAAATTCTCTTTACATCATTGGTGAGGCCCATATTGGAGTATGCTTCGATAATCTGGAACCCGCGTTATCAGGTTAATTTTGATAAACTGGAATCGGTCCAAAAACAATTTTTGATTTTCGCTTTGAAACATTTACCTTGGGATACGTCACGGAACCTTCGGCCCACAGCAGCCGATTGAAACTTTTACAGTTGCCTACGCTACAGAGCCGTAGAGAGATGCTTGGTGTCGTATTTATAGTAAAACTTATAAGAGGAGTGATTTCTAGCCCATTCTGCTTCGGCGAAATTCAGTTCAATGTTCCGGTCTAGAGAAAATGGCTCTTGGAGTGTTGAGAGAAGTTTTCCGGAAGGTTTATGGTCGGGCGAGTATCGAAGAATAATCCAGCACGTTAGGGAGTTAGAATATACCCTCATGAATGTGGGAGGGCAGTATGGCCTAGAAGGTCTCATCTGGTCATAACAAATCGTTCCCGAGATGGTCGGGCTTGGTACTGGAACGTACCGGATCTGCATCCGGCAAAGGACCATCAACCCCCAAGGTCTTCGGGGAGTGTCCTTATCGCTAAAACATCGAAAGAGGTACAGCGATGACCTGTATGAACATTAACACTTTTTCATGCAGATCGAGTTTTGAGCTGCATAGGCAACTGCTACATAAAAACACATTTGTACTGAATTAAAGAATCATTAAAAGATGCGATGGAAGCAGCAGCACGCGATGTTTATTGCAGTGTGCATGAAAGAAATTATTCTGGTAGAGATATTGTGATTCATGGCTCTGTTTGAATGTTTCGCAATAATGAGGTGAAATGTGTACATTATTCTTCAATGTTGTATTCATCTGTGCCCCCAAACATCAGACATATAAAACAACGTAGCCAGATCGACCAACTCGCGACACGCGGAAGGCACATGCTTTCATTCTTTTTGATATGCGCAGGAATCAATATCAAAACGGTTCACTATCTCGTCATAGCCAGTCAGCCGTTGATTTTGAGCTGCAAAACGTGCATCCTGCAACAGCCATTGTGAATGATAACTAACAGCTGAATTCAGTAAGCCGTCTCTAGTCACTATTAGAGACTATTTGGGGTGAAAATCACTTTTGAGACAATTTGCCATTCTGTAAGCTGTCTCGCGTCTCCAGCCTCATAAAAGCAATCACTAATTTGTGAGCTGGGCCGGGGCTGATCACAAAAGTGAAAATTTCAGAAAAAGTATGAAAATTATTTGCAAAAAACGCTTTAAATATATTTTTTTATTCCTCAAATTAAAATAAGCATAGAAAAAATAAAAAACAGAAAATACTTAAAAAAAAACATCGAACTCTCTGTGGCGCCGCTGAGATTCGAACCTACACACTTTGGGATATTCTACAAAAATCGTGAACGGCGTCTCAGCAAGCTCAGCCACAATACCACCCAAAGTTAGTTGACAAAATGCAATGCTATATTATTTGTTCAATGTATGAGTAAATTGTCATTTTGGTGAATTTCGTTGATATGGTGAATTGTTTTTGTGACTTTCGTTTACTGATACCGAAATCATCTCAAGTCACAAAAATTTTCTCTAAAGGAAAATCTCAAATTTAGAGACTTGAGATGAGACGGAATTACAGAGTTCAGCCGTAAGTGTGATATCTTATCTGTCAAATGCCTGACAGGATGTTCAATATGGCTACTTTTTAGCGTTTTGACAGGGTGTCCAATAAGGCGGCGCCTATCTTCAACGGGTGATAGAAAGAGATACAGAATGAGACAGCGATAGTCAAATACAAATCAGGTGATCCAATCACTTCGGAATTTTGCCGTCTATGCAGAAGATATCACACTTAGTTATCATTCACAATGGCAACAGCAATTAAACAGAAACATAAAATAGTTAAAACATGTATTAGAATTATTATTAAAAAACATCTTACCATTATTTTCGACGGAAATATTAAAATTCAAACAATTTCGTTTAATATAAAATATTTGAGTTATAGAAAAGTCAGCTCAAAATAGAATTCGAGAAAAAAGTCATGTCTTTGCATACTTTTCCATGAAATTTGATTTGTATGGTTTTTACTACAATTTTTCCTCTAAATGAAAAAGTAGTTTCGCAAAGAGGCAAATTGAGTTTCAGAGTGGGAGTTCAAGATGGCGGATTAGAAAGAGAAGCTGCAACGTCAGTCACCTTGTAATTGCATCATGTAAGTTTGCAATATGAGATACCGTAGAAATCCCAAAATACCGAGATATTAATAAATGTAATCCTGGGATTTTGGCATGGCAAAATGGCTTGGGAGTCCCCGGATTCGGTAACGGGATTCCCGTGACTCGATGCCTTATAAAATATAAAAAAATGTCTTGAGGTTTTTTGTGATCTGGGGACCGCCTTTAAAATGATTAAAATGGAAGTGGGCTTAATATGACGCTGCATGGAGCACTCGCCTGCCTTAAGCCGCACTGACGCGTTGACAGCACCTTATTTATTTATTTATTTATTATTTAAAGTCGACGACAAACTATGGTCGACTGCATAATATAAAAGATATATAAATATACAACTCAAAAGATAAATTTAAGATGTATCCAGATTTCAACAATGTTATATTACAAACAAAGAAATATTAATGAACATTACTATTTAATTTCAAAATATAATAATAATAAGAAATATGAGTAGAAATAAGATCTTATGCCGAAATCTTATACTGGCGGAATGCATCAGATTCCGCTCAGCATGATTTCGGAATGCAGTGGATTCCAATCTCCCTGTTGGAATGCAACAAGATTCCAATCAGCATGTCATGGGAATCCGGCAGTGCTAAGAGTAGTGTAATGAGGATACGCCATCACAAGGCATAAAAAAGTAGCATGACCTGTGTTGTTGGAATGCACCGGATTCCAATCAGCTCGATGCGACCCATAAGATTATACTTATGTTGAGAATATCTTAATTTTTGGCTCGCTTTATATTCCACAACTGTGTGGCCATACACGCAACAAAGAGTTATATATAAATCCATCATTAACGGGCCGATTCTGAGCGTTACCGGTAAAATAGTCCCCAGAACATTATGTAACCGAAAATCGTTTCCAGTTCTTTTATTCGCGATTCTGGCCAAAGAGGTAACGCTGTCATCATCGAAAAACTCATCAATGTCTGTGGTGAAATTTAAAAGTTGGTTTTCTTCGCTTTATCCATGGCGGAACGATACAAAGTGGCAGCATGCGACAGCTGAATATAAACTTTTTTATTTGATTTGATACATCAACTTCCGGCGCAGTTCGATTTTGACATTCGTCCATCGTATTTACAAAAACAAAGTACATGGAATTTTTATTTATGTTTGTAGGTATGTCAACATGCAGACACCTTGTATGGTTCCGCCATGGCTTTACCGAAAATGTGTCACTCGTAGATACGAGGTTAACAAATAAACGAAACGATGTGTATATATGTACATACATGCATAAGATTTTACATTATATTGTAATTTATTCTGTGAAAGTACATAATGTCAACAAATATATAATATATAGCAAGAGGCAACACTATTTTACTATTATCTTTACTTATTTGCGCTTACAATTCTTTATTTTTCAGTTTTGCCTTTTTCTAAACAACAGCTGTTGTTTGGTTATTTCGATGTAACCACCTACTTTTGTGGGTAAAAAATTATCCGGCTAATTTCGCGGATAGAATACAAAAGGGTGTAAAAGTTTCCACATGATTTCGTTACCGTGGTAAAGAATGTTGTTACCACACTAGAAGCGGGGCGTAAAAGGAGGATAAACATAAATGCTTTGGTTGTCAATGGTCAAAGCAAAGCATTTAACATGTAAAGCGCCCTTAAGACATTTTCGTTTTCAGCAATACAGGGAGACGTGGTAGATCGTGTGATTGATGTGGTGAGAAATGCTATCTCCTGCAAATACAACCCTATGCGCCCGCTCACAATAGAACCCATGTTTTTTTAATATTTTTTCTTCAGCCACCATTTCGTAATAATCGTTTGGTTTCGTTTATATGTCGTGTTCTTTCAGCTCACGAACGTTTAATTGCTCGTCATCTTGTAAAATTTCACAATCGTTTTTCATCAAATGAAGTTGCAGAATTTGAGCTAATTTCTCGTCATACTTGTTTAGAATTAAAACCTAAAAGAGAAGTACAATTGAAATATTCAACAGTGAGTTGCGGAAATTGAAAAGAACATTCACGAACTACCTGAAGACGTGAAGGTACATTAAAAACAATTGGTAAGTGGATCAATTGCAGAATTGTAACTGCGCACTATATAAACATAGCAAAGAAATCGAAAGCACACACAATATTCAAGAAAGCTGAGCAGTAAAGAAGTGTTCTGGAGCGATATTGCAAATTTAACAAGACAAAACGAAGTGTGAAATACAAAATACCCAGAAAAGTATCGCGTTACAACTTGTTATTTGGCGAAATTCTAAGAAAAATAAATTTCATTTGAAAAGAGTTTAGTTACAAACAAAAGTGTTCAAAATGTACAGCCAACGTCAAAATGTAGAAAAATTAATGAAAGTAACGTATGGTGATGGAAAATGCAAAGTGAATTCGTACATCAAGATGCCATCGCCGACTTATGAAACCCTGAAGAAGGAAATTTCGATATGTCTCTTTGAAGAACGCAAGGTGCCAAAGTGCGATTTGAAGGCATACTGGATAGGTAAGTAATACAATAAAAATATGCATTCATATATCCACTTTCGATATATATTGTTTTTCAGTTTACAGTTCTTAAATAGGTAACGTTTTACAAGACGGTGCACCACCTAATATTTATCGAAATTTTCAAAGGTGGTATCAAACCCATTCACAGCCACCTCCGGGGTGCCTCAAGGTAGCATACTTGGCCCGTTATTTTTGTAATTTTTATAAACGATATTTCCACCTGCTTCCAGCACTCTAATTTTCTATTATACGCTGATGACCTAAAGATTTTTAATACCATCGCAAACTCAGACGACGTGATTAAAATGCAATCTGATTTAGATAACGTTGCTGTTTGGTGTCGTGCCAATAACTTGCCACTAAATGTTAGCAAATGCTTTCTTGTAAACTTTTCTAAATCACGTGACCTCATTCCCACTTCCTACTCTCTTGATGGTACCCACCTCTCAACTCTTAACGAGATAAAGGACGTGGGTGTTGTCTTCGATTCGAATTTTTCTTTCAAGACTCATATAAATTCTACTATTGCTAAGGCGTATTCACTTCTGGCTTTTATTAGGCTTTCCTGCACAGATTTCACGGATCCCTGCACCCTCAAGTTATTGTTCACCACTAGTTCTTTCGAAGCTGGAATATGCCTGTTTTAGGCCATATCATGAATGCCATATTGTTAGGCTTGAACGTGTGCAGAAAGCGTTTGTTCGGTTCGCTCTATGAACTTTTCTGAACCGATTCCATCTTATAAATCCAGGTGCTCACTTATCAAATTAGAGTCCCTGGAATGCAGAACTGTCCTATCGCTCACGTTTGTTTATGCCGTCATTAATGGTGTAGTTGATGCACCTTGTCTCCTCAGGAGTCTCCGATTCCATATCCCGATTCCGAACCCTCTATGCCTCAAACGCACCCTTGCTTAGAGCTATGACCGACTTTAATCGCATCTCTGATTCTTCAGCTATTGATTTTGCTCTTTCTAAGTTTACTTTCAAAACAATACTTACGATATCTTTTTTTGTTTTTGGTCAATCTCTTCATAGCATGTAAGTTTTATTGTGTCTATACTCAACTTATGTACTATACTATTAAATAATTATCCAATTTTAATTTAACATTGTTATCTAGTCTGTAAGGGCTTTAAATGCCATAGACTGAAATAAAGAAAAAAAAAGACGCGTCTCGACCTCCGTTTTTAGAACCCGAAAGCGAAAATATAAATTTTATATCTGTCAAAAGATATAAACAAAAAATCGCTTGAAATTTTCATGTGGTTGTTGTTTTTTGGCAGATTTGTTGTACACACAAACATACTAATGCAGAAAGGTGTTCTGCGCGCATTTAGTTTTGTTCCCCAAACCGGTGTCGGAACCACCCAGGGTAATTGTTTATAAGCGCGGCCGAAGGCCGCCAAAGCAAAAGGTGGTCTGTACAAAAAAAACTCGATCGGGACCCCTATTTCGGACCCTCTCGGGGCCGTTTTACGGTTTTTTGTAAATAACTTTCGACAGAAATACAATTTTTGATTTCCGCTTTCGGATTCTTAAAAACGGAGGTCGAGACGCGTCTTTTGATAACACATTTGATAATTTTCGATAAAAATTAGGTGGTGCACCGTCTTGTAAAACGTTAGTCTTAAATCTTCTAAAGTTTTATTAATCCAGATGTTGTGAATAATCAAAAAAAAATATATTTTTTTCGCGATTTCATATCATTTATGTAGTCTTTCAATTTGCATGAGTCATTCACCTTTGAAATCATTTATGGCGATAAAGCGCACTTCCGTCAGCAAATCTAAGCACCAAATTAATGCATTAACGTTTACAAGACGGTGTACCACCTAATTTCAATCAAAATCATCTAAGGTGGTATCAAAGGGCGCGTTTTGACCTCCTTTTTTAGAATCCGAAAGCGGAAATTAAAAAATGTGTTTCTGTCGAAAGACAGTTACAACAAACAAGAAAATCGCCCGAGAGGGTCAACTATATAGATCCGATCCATAAGTTTTTTTGCACATAACGCCTTTCTGCGTTAGCGATCTATACAAATAACCCTGTGCGAGCCGATGTGGGGATCAAAATTTGATCCGCGTAGAACAAATTTTTGCATTAATGTGTTCGTGTGTACAACAAATCTAGCAAAGGTAATTCTTTACTTTAGCTCACAGCTGCTAAAACTCGTCCAAAAACATCGGAAGAGGTGTCAAAAGACGCGTTATGAACCCAGGATCACGAATCCGAAAGCGGAAATTGGAAATTTTTTTTCTTTTATTTGCAAACAAAATTGAAAATTTTCGTGTGGTTGTTGTAATTTTGATGATTTTGGGGTACCCACAAGAAAAGTATGGGTAAAAGTGTTTTGCGCGGATATACATAGTTTTGGTCCCCAAGCTGGTGTTGGACCCACCCAGGGTAATTTTTTACAAGCGCGGCCAAAGGCCGCCAATGCAGAAAGGTGTTATGCTCAAAAATACTATGGATCCCACCCCCGGTTTCGGAGCGTCCAGGGCCATTTTTCCGGTTTTTTGGAAATATCGTTTGACAGAAACAAAATTTTGAATTTCCGCTTTGGGATTAATGGCCCTGGGATCAAAAAGCGTCTTTCGACACCTCTCCCGATATTTCTAGACGAGTTTTAGCAGTTGTGAGCTAAAGTAAAGAATTACCTAGCAAATTACAACAACCACATGAAAATTCGAACCGATTAGGGAAACCTTATATCTACCATGTGCATAGATTCGGCTTTCCTAAGCGGAAATCAAAAATTTTATTTCTGTCGAAAGTTATTCACAAAAAACCGTAAAATGACCCCGAGAGGGTCTGAAATATGGGGTCCGCTACATATGCATAAAACACCCTGGGTGGGTCCGACACCGGTTTGGGGATCAAAACGAAATGCCGCAGAACACCTTTCTTCATTAGTGTGTGTGTGTACAACAAATCTGACAAAAAACTCCAACCACATGAAAATTGGAACCGATCTTATTATATCTTTTGACAGAAATAAAAATTTGAATTTTCGCTTCCGGATTCTTAAAACGGAGGTCGAGACGCGTCTTTTGATGCCACCTTTGATAAATTTTGATAAAAATTAGGTGGTGCACCGTCTTGTAAAACGTTACCAAAAATAAATATCCAATGCTAAAAATGGAATGATGAAATTGGAATTGCTACACTTGGACGAGTAAACCCCAATCATTCCGGTACATAGAACAGAATGTTTAGTTGGATATAGTTCTATATTCAATGGGTTAGGTTAAATGCATATTAGTCAAGCAAAGTTCTTACATGCACTAACACTTTTTTCCTAATTTGATTACCAGTGTATACCTACCAAGTTCAATTCCAAACTTTCAAGATCCGGAAGTTTTAGAGAGTACTATCGACGGTGACGCTTTTTTGGTGATTGTGGGGAACGCGTTGTTATCAACACTTGGAATCTTCCAAGTATTTGAATTTCAGCTGTCTTTTACACAAGCATGCAATTAGTGGCCATTCAAGCTAGTACCGAATGCATCTAATTTCAGATCAAACCGGATCTATATACATACATACATCTATCAACAACACTGATTAAAATTTTTCTTTCTAAGCTCTCCCTATTAAATTGCAGTTCCAGCTGTTGTTGTTGTTGTTGTTGTTGGTGTTAGTTAGTTAGTTAGTTATTTATTTATTACCGCTTAAAGCCTAATTCAAGATACAAAATAGTACTATTCTATCTTATAGGTAGAGTTTTACAAAATTCATATAATTTTGCCTTAAAAAGTAAGATTTCATTGCAGTTTTTAATTTCCAATGGGAGCTCGTTGTAACTCTTTAGCCCTTTGTAAAAAATGTTTTGCTTATCTATTTCTGTTCGAAAAACTGGCAATTTAAAATTATGTCTATTTCTAGTATTTATATTGTGTGTTTGCTCCACTAGAACTACGTTACTACTTAAATATTCAGGTACATTTCCATGTTTTATATTAAATATCCGTTTCATGGTATGAAAATAAATTTTTTGTTTGACACTCATCCAGTTCAACTTTTTTAACATATCAGCCGTTCTAGCATCTCTACGTTTTTTAAGTATAAACCTCATACATCTATTTTGAAGCTTTTGTAGCTTATCAATTTCTTTGTCCGCTATTATGAATAATATCGATGGGCAATACACAAAGTGTTGTTCAATAATAGATTTATAAATAATTATTTTATATTTTTCTTGTATATACTTGGTAGATCTCTGCACAACACCAATCTTTTTCGCGACTTTCGCAACTGTGTAGTTTACATGTTCTTCAAATTTAAGTTTGTTATCAATTATAACTATGTCTTTAATACCAATTTGTTGAAGTTTCTTGATAAGGATTTCCCTATCTACCGTTTCGAAGGCTCTTTTAAGGCCAAGAAAGACAGCAACCACCACCTTCTTACCATCACGGAAAATATTTCATTCAGTTTTGTACTGTATGTTGATATGTGATTCATGTTGATATTAAAATCACCAACTTGTATATTGTGGTTACTTTTTTCATATTTATCAATTAATATTTCATTTAATAGTCTAGGAAGGCTGCATCACTTGTGCTGGGCGAGTGGTAGAGCACCCCTATTTGCCAGTTTTTTCCAAGTTTTTTTAATTTTATTATAATGCACCACAAATTCATGTTTACACTACCATTATATATTATTTTAAAATTTATTTATCTATGTACATATATTAGTACTCCGCCAGTATGCCTACTGTGAGAATCACATCTTATCATGTTAAAAGATGTTATTTCTAATTCATTATCTTCATTATCTTTTGTTGTACACGTTTCAGAGCATAATATGATTGCCGGTTTGAGAATTTCCGCCGTCACTTCCAATTCATTTTTATTCGACACTATACTATTAATGTTTAGGTAAATACATTTTAATATATTGTTATCAGCTTTTGCAGACTTGTTTTTTCGAGTAACTTTTGCGGGAATATAAACTTCAAGTTGATCTGTAACTTCTGAGTAGTGCGTTAGTTGCTAATAGCCAAGCCTATGCTTTTTTGCACTTAAGTGCTTTAAATATACCGGACATTGTCGGCTATTACACAAGTGGTTTACATCTAGCCCCAAGTTAAATTTTTCAATGGCCTTTATGCAATTTATACACTTGTTTATAGGAGTTTCATTACATTCCGTGGTTTTATGTTTACCCAAACATTTGCTGCACACCTCTTCACTTTTACAATCGGTCGCTTTATGGTTGTATCCTTTACATTTGAAGCATGTTGTCACATTAACACCATCGTAAAACCTACATCTTTCCCATCCTACGTTTATTTTATCTAACTTCATAACGTTGGTAAACATATCTTCATCCACCTCTACAATTGCATTATAGTAGTTTTTGTTGTTTGTTTTGACATTGTATTGTTTAATAATTTTTATTTCGCCCTGCTCTAGGCATTTGTTTTGGTTCTTTAAACATTCTATTAATTCATTATTATTTTTTTCAAAGTGCAAACCAGTTATAAATATTCTTGGTTTATAGTCCCGTGGGATTTTTATTTCATATTCATCACTTATTTGTTTGTCCATAATTTCTTTGATTTTATCTCTTTCACTTTCATTTATACTATCAATCACCATAACACCATTTTGACTGTTTTGATATCAGTGATTTTTAGCTCTTTAGGGTTAATTTTATTGTTTAAATCTTTTTTTGTTTTTTCACTAGTTTGTTTTGTTTTCGGCTTCACAATGATTGGAGTGCGTTTCTTAAATTCCGGCACGTCCCTGTTTGTATGCATATTATCACTCATTTTCAATGCATTTGCATATGATTTTTGCTGTTGCGTCACACTGCCTTTATCTTTCACTATTGTTTTAATTTCGCTACATAATTTTTCATTTTCATTTCCCACTACTTCCACTTGTTTTATTAAAAATAAAACGAGTGTTATCGATGTTGATGGTCCATTGCCGGATATAGATCCGGTACGTTCCGGTAAAAAATCACCAACAAGGTACTAGCCCGACCATCTCGGGAACGATTTATGTGACCACATTAAACTTTCTAGGCCGTCCCGCCCTCCCCATCCCCTAGTTCCATAAGGAAATTGTGATCGCCAGAGCCTCAACGGTCAATGAAACGATTCGTTGCGGGTAGGTGAGGTGGCCAATTGTGTTGGAGGAGCTATATATTGCGCTGGCAACTCCTTGAGAGGGTTGCGCTACACAACCCCTTGAATCAATTTGGTATTTTAGTCGCCTCTTGCGACAGGCATACTTACCGCGGGTATATTCTAAGCCCCCTAAACCGCTGGGATGAAGTTCCAGCAGAACTCAGTAGTTCATTCCATTTCACCCACACTTACCTGTAGTTATATGGCCATATCCCCAGATATATCACATTTGCTTGTAACCAAATAGGTACGCTCAAATGAAATGCTACACAATTAAAGTACATAATTTAAATTAAAATACTAAATTGAAGCCTTTACAAATACATGTACATGCGCATACGTGTGTGTTAATTTACTTAACCGAAAAAAAGTTTGAGATGTGCATAGTTTCTTTCTGCATTTTTTCATTACAGATGAAGATAACGACACGATCGATATTGTTAACCAATGCGATTATGAGGTTTTCTTGTCTAAACGCTCAGAGAGGCAGCATATTTATGTTGCACCAGTTGAACAGTCTACGGAGGAGAATAAGAACGACGAGAACGATCCAGCAAACTTTGTAATACATGCACGTGTAGAGTGCGATGAATGCGGTTTAAACCCGCTTGTCGGTTTTCGGTATAAATGTATTCAATGTCCTGACTTTGATTTGTGTCAGCGTTGTGAAGCCAAGCATAAACATCCGGAGCACATGATGATTCGCATGCCAAATGAAAACTCAATTAGTGCAATTGATGCTTGGATAAGTAGCCCATGTGGTCGTAGTAGTATTCGCCGAACAAAGCGCGAACGCAAAGGAACTACTACTAGTGCCTGTCCATTCTTTGACTTCGGTGCTCCAACATCGGCGAACGTGAATGGAACTGGTGATTTTGAAGCAAATATTGGTTCAAGTAGCGGTAGGCACCACCATCACGAACGCAAACATCAACGTCGTCAAATGCGCAATGGCTTTTTGTCACATATGTATGAAATGATGTCTGATTTTGCCGAGGGAGGTGCTACGTACACGCAAATAGATGAAAACGGTACTAGCACACCAACAAATACTCCACAAAAAGCTGAAGATTCGAATAACGCAAGTGAACAAAAAGCTGCAAATGATGCAGCTAAAACTGCTTGTGAGGCAGCAACTATAGCTGCTGAGGCCGCAACAAAATTTGCTACAGATGTAGCTACAAAGGTATCTGAGCAAGCTGCAGCTGTTGCAGAACAAGCCACAGCACAAGGCGCAACTGCTGCTGATCAAGCAGCAGCAACACAAGCCGCAGCAGCAACACAACCCGCAGCTCAAGTAGTTAAAGATATATTTGGTGCACAGTCCGACGCTCCGTCGGCAGAGCAACAAGGGGCTGCGGTAACAGCTGCAGAAAGCGATGGTGCACCAGCATCAAAACCGGTAAGTATAAAAGATGAACGACTTTAAATTTCGTTCCAATAATGCAATTTTATTTATCTTTAAGACTAATACCGGTTCGTCGACTCCTACTAAGAGCACAGGAAAAAAATCATATAAAAATACTTCAATTCCAGCCACACCTACTCTAGAAGATTTTGCTCAGTTCGTTGATCCAAAATTTATGAAAGCAGGCATTCAGCTACTTAATAACTTTAGTGGTATGTTTGCAAAAATGCTAGACCCATGGAAGAAAGTGGTGATGAAAGTTATCTACCTAGTTTTGCCGTTCTGGTTATCACGCACGCAAAGCTCTACAGCCTCTGCTGGTAGCTCAACTAATTCGACCGGTACATCAAAATCAACCACTTATAAAGGTGAGCAAGCATCCACAAACGATATTAAAACAACACAGAATGAGCACAGTTTAAATGTTCAAACAGAGAACGATCAATTAAAAAAAAATGAGACAGCTATGGATGATGTTACCACCACAGCTACTACTATTACAAGCTCAACAAACAATATTCCGACCACCGAAGAAGCAGTCGTAGACAAATCAGAAACTCCTGAGCGTGAACGTACTCAGAGTGTGGAAAGTGATTGGCAGTTGATTGACAGGCAACCAGCTGAATCGACCATAAATTTGACAAATGTTTCAGCCTCAACCTCGACCGACTCCATAGAAAAAATTGAAACACCTGCAGCCGAAGCTGTAGAAACAACTGCAAACTCCAGCCACAACACCAGTTACTGAAACCAAAATGGCTGACAACATTGCTGAAAAAAGCTTTGAACAGCTTAGTGAAGACTTGAAAAATCATATGGCTAAGGAAAAAGTTGTTCACAATACTGAAAGAAAACTTAAAATTGCCGACATTCTTAATTTACCTAGGCAAACCCCATATGAATCGCCGAGAGTTGGCCAGTACTGGCGCTACACCTAAAACAACTCAGATCTCTAGCATCGTATATCATAAAGGTAAAGGGTGATTAAAGTAAGTGCTATATATTTTATTTAATCAAATAATTTCGTTTCCATCACAGATGCTAGTATTAATAAAGCTATACATGCCATGATGGCTATGGGGTTTCAGCAATGAAGGCGGATGGCTGACACAACTACTGGAATCAGTCAATGGAAATATTTCGGCAGCATTGGATTTGATGTCGCCAGCAAATAATCAAAGCAACAATTAAATTAAAGCTTTTATATAAATTCATTAATCTTTATAATATTTAGGGTTTCTTTTTTAATAACTTTTCATTAACCTGAACTGTATGCTCTCGTTTTCGTCGTTGAAACGATTTATTTGCACTACAAGCAAACAAGATGATTGATGATTCTGATTGGGCTTACCGTTCCCTTCTAATTTAGTTCTTATACATGGAAGTCATACCATTTCGACTTTTATTCTGCATCATCCTCCTTTCGCTTTTTCTTTTTTTTCACATTGAAATATTTTATTTAGACTTAAATATATATTTTTTTGTTTTCCTTTTATGCCTTAAACGAATATTAACATATGCAAACATACCTTTAAATATGGAAAAAATACATTGCATTGCAAACGTATGAACGTTTGTATAATGTATAATATATTATATGAATGGTTTTTATTATTCAGCTAGAGAATTTGTCTCAATTATAAATATAAACAATGAATATGTATATGAAAACTGACAATGTAATGGAATAAATATTTTATGCAAAATAAATGAAATGAAATAAATTTGAAGCGTTGCAGATTATTCGAAATGACTTCGTTCACACAATTTGATAATAATGAGCGAAGAGCAAAGTCACATAAACTAATTGTCGCGTAAATTTCAATACATTTCATTACTCGATTTCCTCGTTGTCCATAGCGACGTAACTTCGTAAGTAAAACATACTTACCAACATCTCATAAAAAAGGAGCAATCAATATTTACAAAAATACTTGTATATTCTTTATTAAATAACACAATAATTTCTAAATCCTCTACATAATAAACTACATACATGTATCTTAAAAAATAAATTCAACTCAAAAAGTTTTGCCATAAAAATTCGGAAAGGCTCCCATATAGTTATCACTAAAATTGTAGCCGTTAAATATTTATAAAACTTGTCATGCTCTTTTAAATTTCGCCGAAAGAAACCTGTATTATAGCCAGTATATTGGGCCAGCATAGCCGTAAAGAAAGTTAAGAGTCCCCAGAAAGTTGTGAATAAAATCATTAACAACAGGCGACACTAATTGCCGATAACTGCAAGAGTAAAGGCTTAATATGCCGGAAAGGCAATTTATCACAAAGAACACGCATGCGGCTAAACCTAACAAACGAGAGAAGCAGTTATAAAAACATTAGGATATAACAAACGAAGAATAGATTTCGATCTAACCCCACTTACCTAATTTGCCATGCCAGGAGCGAAAATGATGTTCTTTGGGATTGATTTCTGCAGCGTGCCGGCTACACCCAAAAGACCACCCATTAATTGCAGATAAAAGTATAATGTTGTCTTTGTATCTGGATGTAAAGAACGTGTTAACCAATTGTTGTTGCAATGAACCATCATACCCTCAGCCGATAAAAATACAAACTAGGTAAATAGTAATTAATCATAACAGTTTATTTTAAACTAATTGTTTTTCATTACTCACTCCCAGTGTGCAGAGGAAAGCGTGTGTGGCTGTCTTTTGGAATTTCAACTCGGCACATTTTACCGACATACATATCGTCACAGCCAGGATAAAGCATTGATTTGCAAGATTCCAGGTATAACTACTTATGACCATGATGTTTAACGTGCGCAGTATGAGAGTTTCTGAGCTGTTTAGATTGCAAAATAATGGTGCTTATTGTTTCACTGGAAAAAAATATATGGATAAAGGTAACATTTAATCAAAGTATATACATATTTACAAATCTAAACGTAATATATCTAACGTAGATAAGAAGCATAAACGATAAGAAAGCTTTATAAACTCTCTGCGTGCTAATTGATAAATTTTGTCTTAGCAGTGTGAAGTGCTACCATAACGACATTAACTCTTTTAACTTGAATAATACTTTACAACAATAGCTTGCATTTAGATATAGAAGCCAGGAACGACATTAGAAAGCAAGATGTTGCAGAAAAAGTTAAATAAAAATCCTTTTTACTACCTTTATATTAAGCCACTTTCGTATTTGTCCGCACATTTTCAGTAAAAAAGGAGGAATTTGGCAAACGATTATTAAGGAGCTTCTCTTGGAGCTTGAGTCTTGAAACCAGAGGGGTGACAATGTATCATGAAAAAATTAGGCTAGATGACGCACATGTTTAAAAAAATTATTATCAACTATGTCTTTGCTAAAGACATATCCGCCGTTCTTTTGTTATTCATATAAGGATAGTGTTTTACATTTTTATCTTGTTTCTATTTCAAAATTTAAATGCCAAATTAATCGATTCGTGCACTCTTCAAAAAGGCATCCGCTGCATATCGTTATATTCACGAATATCTAATTTAAATTATATTGATAAGAGTACCACTTCTTAGTGTTAACAAATGATACAAATTAAGGTTTTTATCTGAATAAAAACAAAAGCAGATCATAAAGAGGGAACAACATACATTTTATTGATATCTATACCCATTTGTTTAAGTGAAAACGGACATCAAAATTGTTAGCAATATGAAGTGAAAAAGAAACGCGAAAACTATTTAATGCTGTGATAGAAATGAATGTTGAAGCGTTCACAAATGTACTTAGCTGGAGAGAGGCTTAATGTAGTTTGGAACGTTGCCGAGTATATTGATGCAGTGCAGGTATTGGTTGTTTTAAATGCAAGGCTTCAATCACAAAGCGGCTGACTGCAAGGAAAGGAGTATGCACAAAATGCTTGGGTGAGCATAAACATACACAATGCATAAAAGGATGCAGTAAACAATGCATTAACTGCATACGAGTCAAACAAGGAGCTGAATCTAGGACTTGACGAAAACCATGATACTCTGGATAGAACTTGTCCCGTATACCAACAAAGCTAGATAGATGCAAGGAAAAGGAAGTTGTTTTAGGCAACCAAAGAAATCCTTTACAGCAGCGCAAAAGTCAAATATATTTAAATCGAGATAGCAATATATACAACTTGGAATGCATTTATCTTAATATTAGTAGTTATCATAGCGAATAAATCGAGCTGGAACGTCGTATTGAAATAAGAAGACCAAGTATTGTGTTATGTACGGAAACGTGTACAACAGAACATATCTTGGATTCGAACTTAGTATTCCGACATACAAAATGCATTCGTGCGACTCTCAAGTAGGCACACTGGCGGTGTTGTCCATGTATGTGAATGAAAATATACAATTTAGCATAGTTTGTAATAAAGCTATCAACATGAATGTGTGGTGCATTATTGTAAAAATAAACACATGCGCGTTAAAATGGAAAATCGGTGTACTATATCACTCACCAGTAGCAGTGACTCCACCTTTATTACTTATCTAAATGAAATCATCACTGAAACATCTCAAGGAGGCGGATAATAATTTAATAATTGGTGATTTTAATATCATGTAATATGTACGTCAACATACTCAAACCAGCTACAAGTTTTATTTGCACAAATGGCAATGATACAAAGGATAAACTTCGACAAAGGATAACAGAGTACTCGTCTACAAGATTGATTTGCTATTCAGTACATGATAAAGTTAGCAGTAATATAGGTGAAACATCGCATTTCTGACATGAGACAATCCACTTCGAAGTGCCAACCACAAGCTTTGTAAAATGAGAAGGTATGCTACTGTTACATGTTGGGAGTACTATAGTGCTGAAAATCTTTTAACTTTGCTACGACATGCGATTTCAGCTTTATGTCAATTCCGGAGTAAAACTAAAACTAAGCCCTAAACGAATTGTAACTGTGGCTATGCAAGCACTGACTTATATAAAGAGGACCCAAATACAGATAAGAAATAGTGGTAGCACCGAGAATTAACAAACCTGCATAAAAGAAAAATAGAATCTTATTAAAACTGCTCGAATACTGGATTTGGGACGAATATAACGTCATTAGAAAATTATAAAAGAACCATAATTTATAGAAATACATGGAAGATAGAGTAATAATAACAATGGCGATATGAACGTATGTGGAAGTGTCTAAAAGACCTCGTCGAGCTTATGATGTTAAAAACATATCACTAATTGTAATTAACGGTGAATGCCTGGAAAATGAATATGATATAGCTAGTGCCCTAAATAACTTTTTATACAAAGTTTGTTGAAATTAACTGATAGCATCGAAGAAATTGTAATGGGGATGAAATAAGCGCAAATCATAGTATCCATTTGAAACATTTAATTTACTGACATTGTAGTGGACGATATTATTATTATCACAAATCACTTAAAACAATATGGCGGCGACAAGCTTTTATCGGAGGTGTCGTTAAAGATGCCATGACATATACTGCTATTTCTACAAAGACATAATTAACGAATCCTAAACAGCGGTATTGTACTAGTTACTGGAAAATTTCAACAATAATACCTGTTGAAAAAGTAAAAAAATACAATGAACCTGAGGAACTAACGTCCAATTAACACGTTACATACAGATGAAATTATGGAGACAGTGGTGAAGGATCAACTTGTGGCATACTTAGAGAAGCACAATGTGATTATCCAGAACAATCGGGATTCAGGAAGAGCCATTCTTGTGAAACAGCGTTGAATATGGTAATTGCAGATTGGAAAAAGGACCCCATGTCGGACAAAAAATTTACGTGTCTGTCTTCTTGGATTTAAACGGGCTTTTGAAACTGTCGATAGATCTGAGCTATTGGACGTGATGTTTAAAATTGGTATAAGTGAGGAAGGCTTTGGAATGGTTCCGGAGTTATTTGGGTGACAGAAAACAGAGAACGATAATTGGAAAGGAGGTTTCATCAGTGGTGATGTTAACATTGGTTTTACCACAAGGCTCGGTCTTGGCGCCAATATTGTTTACATTGTATATCAATGATATCAAAAGATGCTTAAAATATTGTAAAATACGTCTATTTGCGGATGATGCATTGCTATCATAAGTGAAAAATATGCAGAATGTGCCATGCTGAAAGTACAAGAAGACCTGGACTCGCTATACAAATGTTATGCCTTAGAAACTGAATTAAATGTCGAAAAAACTAAGTTCATGATATTTTGTAAAAACACCAATATCATAAGTAACAATAGTTTAAATAATATTACGCTGAAGGTAAAAACATGGAAATCCAAAGAGTAGACAAAATTAAGTATTAGGAGTTTTGATTGATGATAATCTAAATTTTGGAGAGCATGTACTTATCTGGAAAGGAAAATTGCACAGAAAATAGGCTTCATGTATAGAACATGTAAACATATCAGTCAAAGTCATAAAATATTGGGTATATCGTTCAATTATTGAACCACACTTTATTTATTGTCCTACTATTCTGCTATTAAGTAATGATATATATATAAGAAACTTCAAATACAGCAAAACAAGGCAATGCGATTTATTTTAAAATGTCCTCCAAGAACGCCAAAAATTGTAATGCTCCATAGATTAAACTGGCTTAGTATTAAACAGTCAGTTAGTTATTTCACATTGAAATTTATACACCAACTTAGGTTAGGAATGTTACCGAATTACCTGAGTAGTAAAATACATTATAATCATGAAATCCACAATTATGGAACAAGAAATTGCAATAATATAAGACTGCCTAGAATAAGAACTGAGTTCGCCAAAAGGTCTCTTGAATATTTAGGGTATAAAATGTATAATGAGTTACCTTCTGATTTGAAAGACTGAAAATATTAGTAAGTTCAAAGAAAAATTGTTTTTATATTGTACGTCACTAAATGTGACATGAGTAGTTATGTTTAATTTCTTATTTTAACCTAAACTAGGTCTTAAAGACCGTAATAATAAATAATAATAAATAAATAATAAATAAATAATTAATCAAAGACAGCAATTAATTAAACAGTTGAACGGACAGTAACATAAGACATTACTTAACATATGTTAAACTATTTGTTCACGTACATGTACATATGTATATTAGAGTGTATCATGATACATGAAGAAAAACCTTAGAAGGAATTCGGGATCGCCAGAGCCTCGCCTGCTAAATATGTGTATGATACATGCATATTTGTAACAGGATTCGCCTCGCGTAGGTGAGGTTGACAATTGGGTTGTGGAAGCTATGTATTGCGCTTATCAATCCCTTGAATCCCGAATACTTACCTTCAAGTGTATCAATGACAAAAGCTCGGTAGCCTAGTGTGATAGTAAAATTGGATTTTTGCTTTGGCAATTTTGATACTCGGATTATAAAATGAATGAAATCTATGAATCTATACTTCAAATTCACGAATAAAGAGTGAAACTGAAATTAGACAGAGAGCATTAGAACTTCTGAAGGCCAAATAAGCTTAAGGCGAATGCTTCAAAACAAAATTTTAATATTCTCCCGAAGTAAATCTTCAAAACATTGGAGAACATTTCGTCGCTGCGTCAACGAAAGTAGTTACATATATATATGTTTCTTTGTCAACATTTTTTGTTGCATTCTTTATTAATATCATTTTATACCCACATAACGAGGTGCACCTGAGTTAAGAAGTTATCAAATGTTACTGGATGCTCAAACTACAAGTAATGAAAAATATATAACTGTTTTTGTTGGCGCAGCGAGGATATTAAAAAAAATTTTGATACACTCTAATACAAATACATGAACATACCAATGATATTAAAAATCAAACTATTTTATGCAGAAATTGACAAAATAATTAACTTCCTGTTGAAAACAATTCAGTTTAAATTCGTATTTGCTGCTTGTTAGTTCACCAAACAATCATTTGACTACACATTTTTTTAAAGTGTTTTTAGCATCGAACGTATACAGAAATAAAAAAATTTAATTTGCAAAATGGTCTCAACAAATTTTGAAGCCAGAGAGTATCTATTTTGGTCAAATGTTTTGGAACGCATTGAGACTTTCCTATGGGTTTTAAATCAAATTTGCATTGGTTTTGTAACCATTTATATGTTTTGGATTTGCATTTATAAAAATATGGGCACAATGGAGCTACATGCATTTGTAGTAACGCTTGGGGTGAGCATAATATCGATACGATCGGATGAAACCGGAAATTATACACTGGTGAAATAAAATATTTACCAATTTATTTGGAGCTTTGAGGTGTTCGAGTAAAACCGACCAAGAATATGGAATCCGTATGTCGAACAACATATTTTCACATTTATATACTTAGGTGCCTATACTGGTCTGGTCTTTACCCCATCTAGATATCTGTTTTGAAGAGGTGACGAATAATGCACAAATTACTTGACTTCAACTGACAGAAAGATGGTTGCAACATACCAATAAATGAATTTGTGCTCAATGAAAGCGCCAATATTACACTAGCCATGCACAGAACGAAGAACAGCAACCCTGGGCCCTTTAAAGAGCTCATTGTCCTGGGTTTTGTACAAATATGAACGTGGATGTTTCACTCGTTAAGTAAAAACATGGGGTCCAAGTTGATGTACCGTGCTCGAATATCTCGAAGGATAGTCTATTATTTCCCTGCGTTTTAATATTTTTGACAGTCGCCGAC
>JARSSU010038980.1:0-17704 GCA_029619165.1 Eurosta solidaginis
TGCCACCACGCATTTGTTCAAACAGTCCTAACTAGTTTTACTACACTATGTTATCCAAGATTTTGGACTTTTGTACTTCGGACTTTTGTCCTTTTGTCAACTCAATTGGGGCTGGCAGTACTACTTATGCGCGCCTGGTATGCAATTTATGAGGCGATACACGTTAGGATGAAGGGTGATCCCTGAAGATCTAATGCGCCCGTAGGGGAGTCATTACTCCAAGCAGGAATCTCTTTGTGCTATTTTCCTCTTACCAAACCTTAGGTGATGTACGGGTACATGGAATCAGATGCGTGGATACCATAATGAACTAGCTCCTAAATAAATTGGTTCACACCTGTACCAATATGAAAATTGACGATTTGGTGAAGCGGCCTCTAGTCAGGAACCCTGTTAACAGGTGTGGTTGTTGTAATGATAATGACGTAGGTATTTAAATACGTGAAATTGAAAATGATGATGAGTGCTTGAAGTTGGTGGACAGGAAGAAGGAGTTTTTACTCCGCACAGAGCTACTGACGGAATATAACAATAACTCACTTGCTCACTTGGTAGAGAAACTTTCCAAAAGAGAGGCTAACTGTAGCCGCGTGAGCCTTTTTGTACCTTCCGGTTTCATGATTTTTGGCTTCCAATTTTGACATTTGCTTCTATTCTTTCTTAGGTTTAGCAAAGTTGAGCTTTCGCTCGTTGGCTCTTCTTAATTCAGCACCATAGGCCGACCGGATTTTCAATTTTATCGCATGCAACTTTTTTTGTTGCGAAATGAAGGCGATAAAACTACCATACTTGCTTTGATGAAAAGTGACCATTACAAAACCCAATAATACGACTCGTTAGTACGGAGTATTAGTGGTAATTTAGCTTCGAATATATTTGGCATGGTAAGTTCCTATCTCTTTTCCCTGTAGGTCTTCTAGCTGATAATAGCAATTTTCTAGTTTTTTTCGAATTCAACACTTGATGAACTACGAACCTAACTTGGCATTGTATATGTCTGTAAATTTACTGAGCGCAAAGTTGCGACGGTTAACTTCTTGACCTTCTTTAAAAGAGACTGGTTTTGAACGTAAATTGTATTGCTTGACATTCCGATTGTATGCCTTTCGTATATTATCTTGGATATCTTTACGCAATAACGCCAAATTATCTGTTCTGGAGATAGGAGATATTGGATCTTCAAGCAAGGATAACTCTTTAAGCAGTTTATAGTCGGATTCATTTGTTATCATAAATAAATAAAAATAAATGTAAGGCGCGATAACCTCCGAAGAGATCTAAGGCCGAGCTTCTCTTCCAATTTGCGTCGTGCTCCTCTTGATTTTTCCCTACAAATTGGCCGGACGGGACCTACATGTTTTATGCCGACTCCGAACGGCATCTGCAAGGCAGATGAGTTTTCACTGAGAGCTTTTCATGGCAGAAATACAATCGGAGCGCTTGCCAGACACTGCCGAGGGGCGACCCCGCTTAGAAAAATTTTCTTCTAATTGAAAAATCTTATTTCTAAAATTTTGATGTTGCTTTGCCCGGGAGTTGAAGCCAGGGCATACGGTGTGATAGGCGGAGCACGCTACCATCACACCACGGTGGCCGCCAATTGTTATCATATCCAACCCAAATAACGATCTATAAGGGAAACATCCTAGGGATTGATGAATGGCAGATCTCAATGGACAGGATATGCTTGAAAGATGCAAGTCCCGTTTTGTTTGGTCCTTTTTCAAATATGAGCGAATAGCTGCTAGCAACGACCGATTTACGCGCTCAGCCGCATTGCTCTGAGGCGAATATAAGGCGGTGAACATTTGATTAATGCCTAATTCCAGAAGGAATGCTTTAAATTCGTTTGCTTTAAATTGAGTTCCATTATCGCTTACAATGATTTCCAGAACTCCAAAACTGTGAAAAATATTTTCGAGAAGGAATTTTTGTATCGCTACAGATGTCAATTTCTTTAGCGGTTGAAGCCAATGAAACTTACTGAAGTGGTCTAACACAATCAGTAGCCCTATGTGGCCACTTTTGCTTCGCGGATATGGTCCTAACAGGTCAATATAGAGCCTTTGAGAGAGTCGGCAAGTTGGACTATGAGCGCCCATAGGCGGACGTAATGTGAAGTTGGGAGCTTTAGACTCCATGCAAATTTCACACTGACGAATGTACTCGCGTACTCTTTAGCAATACCAGGCCAGTAGAGATAGCGACATAGTTTTTCTATCGTTTTTGTACCCCTGCATGAGAAGACGTAATACTGTCATGGGCTTGTTTCAGAGTATCGGTTTTTAGCCTATCTGGAACCAATACCTTCGAATCGGATTATCGTCTTTGTCATCAACTCTCGCGTGCTCAGTTTGAATGTATATTATTTTGTCTCCAACCTTAATATCCGGAAATTTATCCTGGTTTTCCCTAAATTTGTTTTTGAGGGTTACGTAAGAGTCGTCCTTGAACACATCTGAATCCATGTCAATGATCGGCCTCATATCTAACTCTCCTATTTCATTTTCACATAATCTGGACAACGCATCGGGAACGATGTGGCCTTTTCCCTTCCTTCCTTTAAATTGCTGTAAGCGAAATATCCAGCGAGCAAGTCTACCTGATATGTTTTGCTGACGCATTAGCCAAAGAAGACTAGAATGGTCCGTTACGACTTCGAACTCTTGGAGCTCCAAGTAGCAGCGAAATTTCTGAAAAGCCAAAATGACGGCTAAGCATTCACGTTCGATAACGCTATAATTTCGTTGAGCCCGATTCAACTATTTGAACATAAAAGCTATCGGCTTTTCTACATTTTCATCAGATAACTGATCTAAAATTGCGCCAATGCCAAAGTCACTGGCATCACAATGCAAGTAAAATTTCTTTTCAAAATATAGATTGGTTAAGACCGGGGCCGTCGTCAAGATTGTCTTTAATTGGTCCATCGCCTGTTGAGCTTCCGAGGTCCATAAGAACTTCTTCTTAGTGGATAATGTTTCAGTGATAGGATACGTGAGTTCAGCGTAGTTGTGAATGAACCGATGGTAGCATCCACAAACTCCAAGAAAGCCTCGCACTTGCTTCAAGTTTCTAGGGGAGGGCCAGTTTACAATACATGAAACGTTTTCGGGATCGGTGCGAATACCTTCACTCCAAATGATGTAACCTAAAGAATTAATACTGATGACACAAAATTGGCTTTTTGCGATGTTAACGGTTTAAATTTGCTTTGCGAAATTGCTCGGCCAAACGATCTAATACAGTGAGGTGGGATGCAAAGTCTTCAGATACTATGCAAAGGTCATCCAGATAACCGAAAAACGCAATATCGAAGGTCTGGTGGGATTATCTCATCCATGAGGCGACACATTGTAGACGGGGCATTGCATAAGCCGAACGGCATTACCTTAAACTGGTACAAGGGTCGTCCCCGGTACTGTAAAAGCAGTCAACGGCTTGGATTCTGGGTTAAGCTCAATTTGCCAATATGCATCTTTAAGATCAAGTTTGGTAATTATATTCGCTTTCGGGAGTCTGGAAAAGATTCCGTCAATGCTAGGTAGGTGATAGGCGTCTTTTGTTGTGACGGCGTTAAGTCGACGAGCGTCTAGACAAAGTCGAACTTTGTTTGGTTTCACTAAAAGACGCATGGGTGAACTCCAGGCGCTTGCGGATGGTTCAATTACATCCAACTCCAACATACGATCTAACTCCTTATAAAGCAACTTTTCCACTGTTGGACTAACGGAGTAGAAACGCTGTTTCACAGGCTTAGCATTTCCAACGTTAATATGATATTGTATTATGGTGGTAAGGCCTAAGCCTTTAGATGCATTGGGAAACATGTTTTTTACTACTTCAAGCTGGTGAATTTCTTGCTGGGTCAACGGATATGAATTTTCGTCTTATTTTATTTCGGAGCCAGTAAGCGTATTAAGGGAACTGATTATATTTGGGGCAAGAGAGATGATTCTCCAGAAATCATGGCCTAAAATTAGTTTTTGTTTAATGGAGGGTATGACGTAAAGTTTAATCGGACGGATGCTGGACTTATAGGTCATCATGACATCAAGTACACCTATAATTAACTGTTTTTTCCCATCGTCCGTCCTTGCTTCAGATTTCATTTGCTTAAATTCTGGAACTTTGGAAAGGTCTTCAGCTGCCAGGGTTGAACCGATGCAGCTTATATTTGCTCCAGTATCTAAAAGACCAAGTTCTGTATACTCCAAAAATGAAACTTCTGCATAACTACGCATATCGCTCTTATCACTAAATATGGTGGAAACTACTAGTTTTTGATTAGTCTTAACGTTTTCAAAAAACTTTCGTAGCGCAACGTACACTTAATTTGCCAATATGCAAAAGGTGATTTCTATGTTTCAAATAGTTGGTAAGCCTTTCTTCATACGACTGACGATGAAGAGGAACAGGGTTAACCGAAAGTGGTTTATCATTCTTTCCCTCAGCCAGATGTGGCTGATTTACTGTTTCGGGCCCATCCGGCTGGGATTGGATGCACCCGTTTGTCGGTTTTCCGACAACTTCCGGAAACAAAATGGACATTGTGGCTTGTATACCTTAGGGGTGCCACAACCGTAGCAAAAAATGCGCCGATCTGCCAAACAGTCTTCCCAAATGTGGCCTAATTCTTCACAATTCCAGCATTTAGTTTTTGAATGATTGCTGCGAATTGCGGCTAAATCTCCTTCAATATTTATGTCTTCTATTTGTTCTGAACTAGTTTCATCCAGGGCATTCACTTGGCGACGACTAACCAAAGGTCGCGGTTTTGTAACACTATCGGCACGACAACGGAGCTCTTTGGATAAGTTTTCGCTCATCTGTACTAAACGCCGTAAGTGTCCTACGGAGTGTACAGGTTGATATAATAGTTTTTCCCTAGTTTCACTGAGTACGTTATTTTTTAAAATCTCCATGATTTCTTCTTCGTCCATCTGAACGCTTGATTTGTCCATAAGTGACGCTACTCAATCATGGAAAGATGCGAATGATTCTCCAGGTTTCTGCTTACGAGACCTAATCATCTCCTTGCACATAAAGGCAGGGTGGTTATCCTTATATTGCTGTCGCAGTGAAGCGCAAATATCCGACCAAACGATACGATTAACCTGTTTATGGTATCTCCAGTAGCATTCTCTGGCTTTACCAGCGAACAAAATGTGCATATGCTTACACATGGCTGTGAAGTCACTATCTAGGGTTTCATCTGTTAGTGATTTCACCCGATATATAAACTCTTCTACTCCTAAGCCTTCCACGGAACCGTCGAAATGTAAATTCCATTTCTGTATGACGTCAGCTGTTTTCCTGATAAGTGTGGACGATGCTGTCGAAGCAGAGGTATGAGAACTAGTTATGGGCAACACTGGATTACATGTTGGGCTAGAACTGGGCTGAGCATTCTGAGACGTGCTCACATTCAAAGATGTTATTACCCTATTAACTGCTTGCTTTATCATTTCCTGTATAATTGTGTAGTCGAACTCGTTGCCTTGTCGGGAATTGCGATTCCGATTGGGCCTACCTCGTCTTTGAGTACCTTGATTTCTAGAAGGAGCTTCAGTCTGATTGGTGCTATGACTAGCATCTAGTGCAGAAGAAGCTGCGGCACTTGCATTTGTACCAGGTCTCTCGTGTGATTCGGCTACGTTTGTAGCTTGAGTTTGTTGCAAAGTATTGGAAAGATTTCGAGTAACGACTCGATGACTTTCATCAGTAGTGGTGGTTTTCGTTTTTGCTCCAGGCGAACAATTTCCAACGAAAACTTTAAGGTCTTGTTGGTTAATAATTTGGTTACAAAGAAAGCAGTGACTGTTCTCTGCCAGTCAACTATTTAAACACGCCTTATGGAATACGTGCTTGCAAACTAATACATAACAGGGATGTTGTATTATTATTTCCTGTTTACATAAGGCACATTGGTGACTAGTACCTGCACCTGATGGTGGACTGTGTTCTATAGGCATTGTCTAAAAAAATCGTTTCTTGATTTTGGCATAGGCTAATGACATAAAAGAGGAAAGTAAACCAATCAATAACACGATTAACAAAATTACTAGTTATGTTTGTTGAGTTAACAGAAGGAAATAAACGATGCTAAATGATTCAACTACAGCGGATGATAAATGCTATATAACTTAGGATTCGATGGAGTCCTAGTATAGCCAACCCTGCATCTCGGCTTGGTATCCGATCCAAATAACCAGCATCGTAGGCAGCTTGACTAGATAAGCTCTCCCGCTTCCTTCCTGCGGAAGTAGACCAAAAATTATCGTGCTTCATCAGCAGGGATGCAACTAATCCCAAATAAATATCTTTCTCTAAATACGAACTAAAATTGTGCGACCACTAACGATGGCGAATATACTTAGAACTTTTCTATTCTATCCTGTTTTCACCAATCCGTTAGTTGGCCTCACGTTGGGCGCCAAAAATGTATGCAGCCGTCAACTTAACGTGAGGTATCATTGACGGTGGTGATTATTAGGTGAATGGGTATGACCGCGTACAATGGTAGGTAGTCACCCAATGGTTCCTGGGTGGTGAGAGTAGGAACCGATATTTACCTAATGACAGTAGAAGGGTTGCGGTGGGGGAATCCTCTGTTGCCTCAGCTCTTGCGGCGTGGGGTGGGTTTTGTCTTACCTCCACTGCATTCAGATAAACTTAAGTTTATTAGGATTCCTAACAGAACTAAATGATTTAAACCACAAAGAGGTAGGGCCGCATGAAAGAATCGAAAACAAAACAAAAAAAAACGAACCCATTGAACGTTAATCGTGCGGATTGGTATGCGATGTCCAATATGATGTTCGACAATCGCCTACTTAAACCTTTCCCAACCATGATCCTCGATACAATTTGATGGTGAAGATCCCCTCTAAAATGAACTTTCCTTATCTCTTTATATCACCATATGCCTTCAGGAAAACTCCAAAAACTTAACACTTTATAAGTACGTTATAAACTGACTTTATAATTTTATTCATTAAAGGAAAACCTTAAACTTGAGTGATAAGCTATTCTAAATTTATCGTCCAATTTTCATTAGATTTGGATAAATCCTGATGTTAATTAATCTGGCTCGTAAAGAGTAAAACTTGGCTTAGACATAGATTAGCAATATAATTTGAATGAAGGATATCATTTTTGGGGTTGTGTATTATGCTAACCAAATTTAAAGACCATATTAGATTTATTTGTTAACATTGTTAACACTTATTAACAACATATTAGTTGATGTTTAAGCCGCCTCCATCCCCATTAGACGGCGGCAATTCCTATGCGCAGCCGTGCGCGGCGAATGGAAAGGCGCCAACGAACACCCACCACTGCCATCGGCGAGGAACAATATTCCATTCGCTAGTCAAGCATTATTACTCGGCAACCGCGGACGCGCTCCATTCTACATTCATATTGCATAAATTTTGTACATTTTAAATATCCAAATTAATGTCGGTTTTCAAATTAATAATATGTTAACGTTTGCATTCTCATTAATAATAGATGAACAGTGAATTTTATAACGTTTTCGAAAAAACTCAAAAAGTAAAATTGACTTACATGCATATTATCAGGGGTGGGCATGAGCTTAGCACCTGCTAAGCGGCGATATACGTGTACAACGAGCGAAAGAAAAATGACTACTTCGTCACAATCAACGACCAAACACATTTACTTTTATTTCGACATCAGTACAGCAAGGAAGTGCCGCACGCACTATTACCACACTGAACGATCGAAAAATACGCACATTTGAATGAAAAATTTTTCAAGTTGGGTTGAAGTTATTTTTCTTAAAAACAGCAAACTTATGGGACAATGCCTCACTAAAGCTCCCTCTCTTTCAGCCGCGCGTTGTTAATTTTAAGTTGGAATTGTAAATTATGCTAATTTTAAGTTGAAATGTTACATGGTAAGAAACGGATGAATAAAATCAAATCAAATCATTTTTTCCTCAGGGGTAAAACTATTTACGCTCCTGTGGAGTGAAATGAAATGTTGTTGCTGTTGTAGCAGTGCTTCGCCCCAACAAATATGTGCGACCGATCACAAATTGTCAACAATATCCTCTAACGGGAGTCCAAGGAAACTTGCTGTTTCAACAGGGGTGGACCATAATGAAGGGGGTGTTAGAGGCGTTGGTTCCACATTACAATTAAAGAGATGGTTGGTGTAATGGGGGAACACATTGAAAGTGGGGCATACATTTTGTATCTGTTACAGTATCCAGAACGAAGTTGAACTAGAGTGACTCGCGTTTCCCTGGGGAGTATGCGTTCCTCTTCCGCAAGTTTTGGGTACTGTTCTTTGAGTACTGGATTCACCGGGCAATTCCTGGCATGAAAGCACGACGCCTGTTTGTGGAGTTCACTGAGGACCTGCTAGTGTTTTTTGCTTCATACGGCTGAGTTCTCAGGTGCCGTATTTCCTCAAAATGCTTAAGGAGATAACCCCTTAAGTCCCTAGGCGGTGCTGGCTCATCAATCAGATGTCTGTTGGGATGGCCTGGTTTCTGGGTATTCAACAGGAACTGTTTGGTTAACATCTCATTTCTCTCCTGATGGGGAATATTTTCGGCTCATTATGTAGATGGTGTTCTGGGGACATAAGAAGACAGCCCGTGGCGGTTCTGAGGCAGTATTTTTGCAGGCCTGTAGCTTCTTCCAGTTAGTAGTTTTTAGGCTTGGCGACCATATAGGGGACGCGTAGCATGCAATCGGCTGGCCAATTGCTTTGTATATGGTAATGAGCGTTTCTTTGTCTTTTCCCCAAGTACAGTCAGCAAGGGATTTCAGGATTTTATTACGGCTCTGGATTTTTGGTACAATTGCGACTGCATGCGCACCAAAATGTAGATCCTGATCAAACGTCACACCCAAGATTTTGGGGTGTAGGACAGTCGGTAGCGTAGTGCCATCGACGTGGATGTTCAAAATGGTCGACATTTTGGACGTCCATGTTGTAAATAAGGTCGCGGAGGATTTATTTGATGATAATGCAAGGTTTCACGAGGCGAAACTGGAGAGATCACGGAGGTAGCCGTTTATTCTGTTGCAAAGCTCATCGATCGGTGGGCCTGGGTCTGTGGCCATTATTGTGCAGTCATCGGCGTAGGAAGCGATAGTAACTCCTTCTGGTGGCGGAGGTAGCTTAGATATGTAGAAATTAAACAAAAGTGGGGATAGGACCCTGTTGCACCCCTTGTTTAATTCTTCTTGGATTTGGTGTTTCGTTTCTAAATTGCACCGATGCCTGCCGACCACCCAGATAATTTGCGGTCCATCTTTTAAGACATGGGGGAAGGGTAGACCCTTCCAGGTCTTGCAGTAACGTGCCATGGTTGACCGTATCAAAAGCTTTTGATAGATCTAGCGCAACGAGTACTGTTCTATGGTGCGGGTTTTGATTTAAACCGCTATTTATCTGGGTGCTAATGGCATTTAGCGCGGTGGTGGTGCTATGGAGTTTTCTGAAGCCATGCTGATGACAGGCTAGCTGCAAATTTGCTTTGAAGTAGGAGAGCAAAATGGCTTCAAGCGTCTTGGCTACTGGCGATAGGAGAGATATCGGGCGATATGACTCTCCTATGTTAGCTGGTTTCCTAGGCTATAGTAGCGGGACCACCTTGGCCATTTTCCATTTTTCGGGAATGACAAAGGTGGAAAGAGACAGGTTGAAGAAATCTGCCAAATATTTGAAACCCTCTTTCCCTAGGCTTTTAAGCATCGGCATGGCCATGCCGTCTGGGCCCACTGCTTTGGATGGTTTAGCAGGACGCACGGAGCAAAGCGGTTGTCTTTAAAGGATTTGTATTCGTCCCACTTTCCTCTTTTAAAGTTTATGAAAGTGCGTTTATCTGTGACGATGAAGTCGGCGGTACGCTCGAGCGAAATAAGTATAGGCAGATGGTCGGATGCCAATGCTACCATCGGCTGCCAGTTGACGCAGTTTTCGAGTTCTGCGCTCACGATTGATATATCCGGCGAACTGTGACAGCTTCCTACCATACGTGTGGGGCGTATCCGTTTATTGTGCAGAACGTCGTTTCTTCTATTTGATCCGTCAACATCTCACCCCTATTGTCCGCCCGCAGTTTGAATGCCATAGATCGTATGGGTATTGAAATCGCCTAAGATGATGGGATTGTTGCCAGTGAGTTAGGCGCTGATATTAGGGCGATATCCACTGAGGCAACAGGTGGCAGGAGGGATGTAGATATTGATGATTTCTAGGTTTGCATCGCCTGACCGGATAGATAAGCCTTGACGTTCTAAAACAATTTCCTTGCGGCCGATGTCGGGATAAAATATATGAATTGCACAGAGTGGTGTATGATAAACGCGAGGCCGCCTCCATTTCCGCTCTCGCGATCTTTTCTGTTGACATTATACCCAGAACAGGTCTGCAGAGCAGATCTTGCTGTGAGTTAGTCTCTTGAATCGCAGCACTACGAATGTTGTGCCGCTTCATGAAATCGACTATCTCCGTGATCTTCCCAGTTAATCCATTACATTTTAACTGCAGAATTCTGAAGTGCATGGGTGGAGACTTCGTCACTCTGGGAGTAAGTGATGGGTGACTACGCCTGGGTTGTGGAAGGCTAGGACGCATCTGCAGTTGTGCCCTGGGACTAGACGTCCTGGGTAAGCATTGGGGTACCCGGTGTATTTGGTGTATGCGGTCTGGCAACATGGCGCAATGAACCGTCGGGGGGTTGCCTTCGCCGAGACCAGAACGTCTATGAAAGTGGCACCGTCCATGGCAGAGCTGCACTGGGTTTGATGTCGCACCATATATATTCTGTGCTTGCAAACGGTGCAAGGGAGGTAGGGACTAAGAGTCTGTTTCCCTGACTACACAATGGCTGCCGGAAAAGAGGAGAGAAGACGGGAGCAGGGGTTGATGCTCGGCATTGCTCCCGACTCTACTACGGAGATTGTAGGTATGAGTGGGAGCAGCCGTATGAGTTGGTAGCGCCGTGGGGCGCGAGCAGCAGCGGGTACTTGTTGTGGCTTGCTGGGCAGCGGGGCTGCTGGAAGGTACTGGGGGCGCTAGGCGTAGACTACGGGACGCCCTAGGGCGTGAACAGCAAGGAGCCACAAAAGATTTATAGAAGTTACGTGGACGTCTGGTTTTGGGACCTAGCCCAGAACAACCTGTCCGATGCAACCATCCCTTGAAATGAAATGTAATTAAATGTCGACTTAAGCTTTGCTTTTAAATTATCACTTTTTTCTCAGGGGTAAAGTATCTCCGCTCCTATGGAGTGAAATGAAATGCCGACTTAAGCTTTGCTTGAAATTAAATTTATAATTTTCCGCAAATTAAGCATTGTGGCACATTGGCACTATTTAAAACAAGAAAACTGTACTTCCCAATCAACCTGAAATATTTTGCATTCATAAGTCTGTACACATCCGTATTGTACGACCAAACATTGTACCAAGGGTGCGTGTGATACGTGCTTACAGTACAAGCGCTGAAATAAAACTAAATAAAGCCGGAGTCATTGGTGCCGTATGTCGTATCGCTGTATCCGTATCCCTAACGTAATCAGCTGTTTATCGTTACGACGGTAACCAAACCCAATGGGTTGGCTACGATACGGTTACGACCTTAGCGGCACCAATAATCGATTGCATTGATTCTCATAAGGTTGGTCGAATCAGCTGGTTAAAGGTTACCGATACGGTTACCGATAAAGCACCAATGTCTCCAGCTTAAATATTTGATTCTGCAGTCGTGCTCGCCTCGCGTTCGTGTATACTAACACATCCTCATTTGGTAATCATGTATATTTAGTGGTGCCCACCGCTGCATATGATCGTGTGTATGTAGATATGGTTGTCCATGATATCTCCGTTGAAAGGCCTTTCAGCGTCAAATATGCTGGAGTGGTCATTTAGTTGGTGTTGTTTTAGTTTCGTGTAGCTAAAATTCTGGCTTTGATAACTGTGACGTCATTAATTTGGCAAAAAGTTCTATGCAACGTTAGCCGGTTCAAAATAAAACTGAATTTTCATTCTCGAAACTTTAAGATTGAATTTTGGAATTTGCACTTCTTTTGGCTTTTCAACATAGGAAGTGTATGGAATAATTTTCCAAAAAAAGAGCAAACAAAGAACCCTAACATAACCACAATTTTCCTACTCTCCTGTCTCTAATTTCATCTTAACAGTGTATTTCAACTATAGTATATAATAAATTGTTTGCTTCTTGTGTTAAATTATTTCTTTAAAATGATGTAACTTAACTTAGAACTTTAGCTTCATGCTATACATATTTTAATAAAAAAATTTTTTTTGAACATATTTTTCTTTTTAAAGATTGTAAACTGGATACTTCATATACTTTTTTAACAGTCCTAACTAGTTTTACTACACTATGTAATCCAAGATTTTGGACTTTTGTATTTCGGACTTTTCTCCTTTTGTCAACTCAATTGGGCTGGATGTACTACTTAAGCGCGCCTGGTATGCACTTATGAGGCGATACACGTTAGGATGAAGGGTGATCCCTGAGGATCTAATGCGCCCGTAGGGGAATCATTACTCCAGCAGAATCTCTTTGTATATTTCCTCTTATCAAACCTTAGATGATGTACGGGTACATGGAATCAGATGCGTGATTCCATAATGAACTCGCTAATAAATAAATTGGTTCACACCTGTACCAATATGACAATTGACGATTGGTGAAGCGGCCTCTAGCCAGGAACCCTGTTAACAGGTGTGGTTGTTTAATGATAAGACGTAGGTATTTAAATACGTGAAACTGAAAATGGTGATAAGTGATTGAAGTTGGTGGACAGGAAAGAGGAGTTTTACTCCGCCCAGAGCTATCTTTCAGCACATGTTTTCGTATTTTTCAGGATATATCGCGGGAATAGGATGTCGCTGATTCGTCTTCGGTTTAAGACCACTATATATGTGCTTTTTGCTGCTACTATTGCTTTTATAATTTCGCGATAACGACGGAATATATCAATACTCAGTTGTTCACTTGGTAGAGAAACTTTCCAAAAAGACAGGCTAACTGTAGCCGCGTGAGCCTTTTGTACCTTCCGGTTTCATGATTTTGGCTTCCAATATTGACATTTGCTTCTATCTTCTTAGGTTCAGCAAAGTGAGCTTTCGCTCGCTGGCTCTTCTTAATTCAACACCATAGGCCGACCGATGTTCAATTTTATCGCATGCAACTTGTTTTTGTTGCGAAATGAAGGCGATAAAACTACCATACTTGCTTTGATGATAAGTGGACCATTACAGAATTCGAATTTTTTTTCGCGCTACTTCTAGCTTGTCGGGAGGCAATCGTCGTGGGCGGTTGTTGACGCAGCTACAACAAGCTGGGCAAATTTGCGAAGGCGTTTCGTCCATTAACCTTTTAACGCTGCTTCTCCAAGTGTGCTTCCTGCTACACGCCTGATTTCATAATACAATTCCGATGGTTTTTTGTCCCCTAGCTGTAGCTCTAAAAAAATTCGATTGAGACGCCTCTGCTCGCTGTCCGCAAAATGTTCTTTAATTTGCCCTTCTCGTAATCGAAACGGTCCCCTTGTGATAATGAAGCGATAACGTCGCTGAGTTGAGCGATGAAGTTGGGATCTAGCGCTGCCAATATAGTAGCGGTCTTTTTTTCGGTTTTAATTCCGGATGCGGTAAACCAAAAGTCCATAGTGGTAAACCAGGCTTCTATATTGGAGCTGCTCATTGGTGGTACTGACAATGTGGCATACACTACTCCAACTGTGCCTGCAGCGGGAGCAAATTTATTGGAGGCGTGTTTGATACACCACTGTCTGTTTTTGTATTCGTCATGATTGTATAACCTCACAACTCAAATCGCGTGTTTGATGTGAAGGAAAAAAGATGGCGTGATTAACGGAGTGCCGGTGCAGTTACAAGAACCGTTTTCAACTTAGGATTCAATGAGTTACCCAGTTGGTTTAATCTGTTGGATTTTATAATATTAAAACAAAATTTTATTACTATTACTATGTTAAATTAAGATCAAATACCATCTGACCTCGGTTCTTCGGTCAGCACGTTGAAAAAATTAGATGCCATAGTTCTACCAACTCTGGTGGTTGATGGCGATATATTCGCAGAATAATTGAAAAATGTATAAAAAAGTGTAATGGAATTCCTGCACAAGCTACTAAGTTTGGTTGGATTTATCTGACATAATCAAACAAAAACAACCAGGCAAAGTAACATCAGCAATACCCACCTTGAAAGATTTTGGAGCCTGAGGAAGAAAAAGATGAAGATAATAAAATGGAATATCAATATGTTTGAGAAAATTTGAGGAAACCACTAAACAGGATGCAGATGACTATTCATTGTGGAAGTTCCGTTAAAGATGATATGGAGTTGGCTAACTCGAAAACAAGCAGTTGCCCGCTTAATATCAATGGAAGCTAAATTTAGGAAGAATAAGAAGCTTAGAGATGTCTACAAGGAATTCATTCAAGAACGTATAAACCTTGGGCATATGAAAAAATAAACGAGAAGGTAAATGGAAAGTACTATTTATCCACATCAGGTTGATACAAGCGAGAATAAGATAACTACCAAACTTCAGGTCGTTTCGATGCATCAGCCAAAACATCAAATGGAAATGCCTAATCGATATTAAAGTACAAAACTCTGATTTCCTCTGCATAGTGAAACAGCTAAAGAGGAAAACGCGAAATGTGCGATAGAGTGAGCAAGCTGGAAGGTTTATTGAACTGGAGAGAACAGTAAATGCTGAGCAGTGCTGTGGACATTGTTGGTGTGTCGAAACAAGTGACAATGCAAGTGAAGTCACAAAAATCTTTAGGCTCCGCTTTTGGCATAACTGTCACTTCGGACGACATAAGCGGTTGCTATATAAAAAACTAAAGCAGGGAACTGAATCTTCTCATTGAGAAATGTGGTGCCAGTGCATTTGCTTCAGTTGAGGTAAAGAGTAAAATAATGTCGAGCAAACGTAAGATGAAGAGAAAATTAACTACCGAGCTTCTTGGTGATATAAATAAAAGCAATATATTTATTAATGACAGTCTCACCAGCTACTGTCGAACTCTGTTCATAATGGAAACAAAAAATAAAAAGAGAAAAGTTATAAAAATCTGGGGGTAGGAATGACAGTATTTGATGAAAAGGCTGATAATGATGTAGCTGTATATTTAAGTACTTTTGACGATATGTCAAAAGTGAGTCGGTTTTCCATTTTATTTCTTTTTATTAATATTAAAATCTCATGGTCTCTTTCGATTTTTTAAATAATAACAGCCACTCCGTAATCAGCCCGATCAAAAATTTAATTTATTATATAATACTAGTGACTCTTTGTTTTTGTTCATCAAAACATACGAAGTCTTCGGCAAAATTTTGATTTGTTGCTCTGTAATTTGGTATTATTTAAAATCAAACCGGATTTAATTTTTGTTTCGGAAATGTGGATATACTTTGTTCGGCCTGAGTGCCGTCGTAAACGCGCAGTGGGTAGGCGCACAAGGGTCGATCTCGGGAAGGTTCACTCAGAAATACAATAAAAAGAACACAAAGAGGAATTTCCTCGTTATAATACGATGGTGATCTGGGCGGTGTGAACTGCTTGGTGGTCGATCATAAAAGAGGCCGGTTGTCCCGTTGATGACAACCGCTAAGCCGCGGAAAAGGTCCTCTGGTATTAAGGAGGGGAAAAAACCACACACACAGCCACCCCTAAGTATACGTGCATGGGTGCTGACAACCTGCACACACACACACATGCATGTGTATGAGACGCATGCATGTGCATGCATGCACACAAGTGCGGCGTGAGTGTGGGTGGCTGGAAATATATTAAAACATTAGGGAGGGGCGCCGTCAATCACAGTCCTCCAAGGATCACCGACCGTCAAGAAGAGGAAGAATAAAAAACTTATAACTTACTTAACCTAACGATGGCCAGTCCGACGGCTTGGCAGCACGCACGATGAGTTGCATAACGTGCATGCTGAGTGCTGATGCCCGGTCATTCGCCACTCTTCCCGCCATGGTTAGAGGTTGACGAGCCATGGTTGCCTAACGCTAAAATAAGAAAAGCAGTAAAAAGATATGTATGTGTTGATATTTCTTGCCGTTTAAAGAAATACTCCATTTATTTAAGAAAAACGTACTATTTAAATGTATGAACTTAAATAAAATTAAAAAAGTAAAAAAAAACTAAATCACCTTAATGCATACTAGATCGGGTGGGTCCCCGAAAGTACCCACCCGAAGATCGTACTTTGCGCGAGCAGCGCTCGAAAGATGGTGGTAATGTGCTCGGCGTTATGATCTCGACGTAAACGTCGCCGCCAAGAACGAGGCGAATTGTGTGGACGCATAAAAATGGGGGTCCGCCAGACGAATATGATCGTATGGAGCTGCGACGCTGGGTCGACGTTATATGTGGGGCTGACGCGGCTGAACTCATGGACGCAGACTGCGTGAGTCGTCACCGTTCTGACTTTCCATGCTTGCCTCTAAATCTAATGAAACAGCCGGTTTCGCGGCGGCGTGGGTCGTCGGCAGTGCTAACTCTCGCGGCCAGCCTACGGTCGATCGTTGTGCGGGGGAACATGCATCAAGGAGTGCACGAATGAGGTGCAACCGCCCCCGGCTTCCACCTTCACGACTGCAGTTGGCGCCAGAGTAGCCATTGGGCGAAGGGTTGGGGCCGGCTGTAGTGTGGGCCGGAATGATTCCGTTCCTAAAGGAACTGTGTTGTGGTAGCTGGCACAGCCGAGCGGCCAGTCTACCGTCTAGGTTGTGTTCGTGCGAGTTTCGAATAGCGCATAGCTGGAGCGGCCGACGGGGCCAGTCTACGCTCGCGCGTTTCTGTGGTGCTCGCAGGTGTCGTTGCGTGGGTGGCGGAAAGGCCGTGATTCCGCTCGGAACGGCCGTGGGTCCGATTCCCTAGTGTTTGCTCGGCCTGCACAGGAGCCCGCTCTACTCCTGGATGGTATCTGTGGATCCTCTGTTAAAGGCTGACTCGGACGCATGGAGAGACAGCGGCCTCATCCATAGTCCCGTCGTCCACCTGATGCATCTTCGGCATCCTTTCATAGCCCTCCTCCTCCTCTTCTAAGACCAGCTGGTTCCAGCTTTTGGGCTGATCTGGCTCCGTTGAAATGTCTTCCATTGAAAAATGTAGTGTGGTATGATGGTTGCCACAATCCGACCATCTTCGACACTTGCCTTTACTCGTGCAGTCTCTAGCGCGATGCACCACGAAAGACAATTTGCAGAAGTTAGCTCTGATAATTTCGCGCAGCCGTTGCCAGCGGGGACTTCGCGCGATAGATAGGACACGACCTGATCGGATGCTGCGCGCTGCATAGATGGCACGGCTTCGGGTAACGAGCGGCTTGGCGCTCGGTCCTCTGCGTAGCAACGCGTAACGGGTCATTCCATTCAGAGAATGTGGAAGAAACAGAAACGGAGGCTCAGTTTATTTGTTATGACTGTGTCACGCGTCGGTAGCGAGTAGGCCCTAATTTATATTGTTGAGATTTGGGAAAATTTTATTAGCGCGTGCGTAAGGGAAAACCATCTGTCGCTGCATAAAAAAATATTCATATTTGGCGCGCATTATGTGCATGGCCTCTTTCCCGCATGTTATGTGCCTGGCGTCTTTAGTGCCTTATTTGTTTATTCGTGCCACCGGTAGCATT